>VZTM01021279.1:54656-91365 GCA_013400555.1 Jacana jacana
GTAGTTGTAACAGGCAGAGATTTAGTTTGGAGGGGCTAGTTGCATGCATTCAGCATGAAAGCTCCTTTAAGAGCAAATTTTGCCTGTCTTCCTTTTAGCAGTACTCCCCTCAAGACTCGCTTATGCAGTGTGTTGTCTTTACACCTGATGCAAAACTGTACATCATCTCAGTACAGTGCCGAAATAGCCCACGAGGCGTTTTCATTTGCTTCTGCTTACAAACAGACTGCTTAAATGTTGTATGCATCATTACAAAGCTATCCATCAGCGGGCAGTGTATTGAAATGACTGTATGTAAACACCACAGGGTAATAAATAAAACTATGTGCTATTAACTCTGACGAGGCAGAGCAGAGTAACGTGCTGCTGAGACAACACATGGGAGTTAAAGCTAATTGTGAGTGGTAGCTGAGGCATTTCACAGGAAGGTTTCTGACGCAGCAGGTGAGGATACATCCTGTACAGGCAATTCCTCACCCCATGGCATCCGCTGCTTCTCTTAATAAACTGGGAAAGGAGGAGGAGGAGTTTTAGCATGTTGGTATTGATATATCTGACACGACATAGAAGATATGGCTCTTAGCTCCAGCGTGGGTGGATGTAAATAAGCAAATATTGAATTATCATTTCTACAAACCTAAAATTAATCTGAGCTTTTATGTTTTCCAGGACAACTTGTCAGACAATGTAAACTAATTTGCTGAATTGCACAGGAAAAAAGGAATGCATTAGGAATATCTAATTTACCTAGAGCTGAATATATTTTGATTCTCTTTATTGCCTGCTTCAAGTTTTCCAGCTTTCCAAAAGGCTAGAGAAACTCCATAGGTAGACTTATAAAAAAAAAAAACAAACAAAAAAAACCCAAACCAAACATAAAGAACTTCAGTAGTTAGATGCTTGAAATGCAGCACTGTAAAGCATCCTACGCTGTGTCAAATGCTTTTCTCACCTGCTCGTACTATGTGTTTCAAAGTGCAGATACTATACCAGACCTTTGCTTGCTTTAAATCTCTGCCTTTTAAAACTCTGGTTTTATGTTACTTAAGGGTCCTGCATGTTCTTACTCTTGCAGTTTGTGGACTCAGGTAATCTCAATAAAACCAAGGAGACTATTTATATGCCCAGGGGCTAGATCATCTGTTTTGTGTTTAAAAGCTTGTATAAACCTGAAATACAGAAAAGAGATCAAGTGCAAGGAAAATCCTTGTTCTTACAGTAATTTCCCTGGATACCAAAGAAAATACACTAATAAATGCCATTGTTTGTTAGTATGGTCTCTGAAGGTGAAGTCTTATTGTTTCAGATTACCTGTAACTATGGTACAGACTGGTAGCTGTATGTAAGCTTCACAGCAAAACCGATATTAAACACTTCTTACATCTGAAAAGCTTGCATTGTAGCATCCCGGAGCATTAGAAAGGCAGTAATTCTGGGGGCTAGAAGTGTAACCTTCAGGTGTTATCCCAGGTCTCTGTGCTGTCTCCTGAACAATGGGGCTGCTGCTTGAGTTCAAATACACTGCTCTACAACAGGTTGGGTGAGTAAATCCAGTGCACAAAATCACCCTCAGTGATGCTGGGGGTAACATGAAAATTTATCTCATGAAACGATGACGTTGTTAGGAGTTTAACGAGTTTGGTCATGAGACAGATGAAGTCAGCTCTGCTACCCCTGGATTCAGCAGAAGGTAGATGTGAAGACATTTTCATTTAGCAAGGTCAGATCCTTTGAAGATTGTGTGATATGTTTTTGAGGAAAAGCAGTGTTTGGGAAAATATCTACCAGGCAAGAGAAATTATCAGGTCTCTTCAACTTCTCTATAAGAACAAGTGAGTCAATTGAACTTAGGCAATACTTCATTTAAAGGTACCTCAAATCATAGAATCATAGAATCATAGAATCATTTAGGTTGGAAGAGACCCCTGGGATCATCAAGTCCAACCATCAGCCCTACTCTACAAGTTCTCCCCTACACTAGATCCCTCAACACCACATCTAATCTGCTCTTAAACACAGTCAGGGAGGGTGACTCCACCACCTCCCTGNCAATCACCTCCCTACAGGGGGACAATCACCTCCCTAAGTGGTGTGAAGATAGTGGTGTAAATAAGAAGTGGTGTAAATAAGAAGTGGTGTAAATAAGTGAAGATAGACTAAAATTGTCCTTAGGAAAATTATGAACAATGATAAATTGGTGTTGGTAACCAGGGTAACGTGACATAGTTTGTACAGAGACACTGAAATGGGCTGTTAAATTGGCAATCTGGACTGAAGGGTTGGGAGACAAAGTGGAATGAAGCTCCCAGCCCAGACAACTGGGTGCATTTCCCAGCCAGTCTGCATGATGGCTGTAGAAACACCTTGAAGCAAGAAGCTTCAAAGCAGAGGTAGATACCTTTGGAGAGAGAATTTGATCCTGAGCGTCACCTGTAATGATGCATTTCAGCTGTGGTCAGTCCTGCTGGCCACGATGACTTGGAGGAGCTGGTTCCTGGGAAGATGCTGAAAGGGAAATACGCATAATTTGACTAAATAGGAAAGGATTTGGAACATAAATCACTCACCAGTCTGAAACTCTAGTTTTCAAGGAAGGGAATCGCAAGAAATTATTTATTGTGGTAGGAAGAGATGTAATGAATAAGGTGATAAAGGCATAGTTATGCTAAATATAGGAAATTTTCCTGTTGCAGGGTCTTTGCTATAGTATGCAAAATAACCTCTACAGGGAGCCAAATGAAATTTTACTACTTAAGCACTGAAAAAGAGCTGTGACAAGCTCTGTGCCCAAATGAATATGGCACATATTGGATCGGGCAACTGGATTCATTTTTTTTTAAGCTCTCTATTACTATTCTGTGGCAAAAGAAATTTGTAGTAAAACTCAAAAGTTATTTTCAGAATTCAATGAAGTGTTTAAATAGGACTATTAAATTATAAGTGTTTAAAACATCTATAAAATGTAGGTGTTCAGCTGGACTATTAAATGCAAAGTGTAGCTGAGGTGCATTTTAACATCAGCAAACCTTTCTGGCAAGAAATTAGAACAATAAAACCAGGAGAACATGGTAAACATCTCCAATAATTCTTGCCCGGGCCTGAGAATATTGTATCTGATGCTCTGTACGAGCCAGCTGGATGTGGAGACTGGTGTAATCTGCTCACCATGCCCAATTGTAACGGACACATCTGAAAACAGCTAAGCTACTTAAATGCAAAGGCATTTGCAGGAAAGTGCTCCCAAGCCCTTTGCCTGTCTGAGGGGTGGCAGCATGGTTGCCAGTTCCCTTATGGAATTACCCAAAAGTACTTTTAAAAGCACTCCATAGCATCAGTACAACTTGCAGCAGCACAAATCCACTACTTCCACTGGAAAGAGATTTTGTTGAACTTTCTCCATCTAACCCTCCCCTTTCTATCCAGGCAAACATCACGGGAGCAAGAAGAAATTAAATATATTCATAGAATCATATAGGTTGGAAGAGACCCTTGGGATCATCAAGTCCAACCATCAGCCCTACTCTACAAGTTCTCCCCTACACCAGATCCCTCCACACCACATCCAATCTACTCTTAAACACAGTCAGGGAGGGTGACTCCACCACCTCCCTGGGCAGCTGATTCCACTGACTGACCACTCTTTCTGTGAAGAATTTTTTCCTAATGTCCAGCCCTCCCCTGCTGCAGCTTGCAGCCATTCCCTCTTCTTCTATCACTAATTGCCCGTGAGAAGAGACCAGCACCAACCTCTCTACAATGCCCTTTCAAGCAGTTGTAGAGAGTGATGAGGTCTCCCCTCAGCCTCCTCTTCCTCAAACTAAACAACCCCAACTCCCTCAATCGTTCCTCATAAGACTTATTCTCAAGGCCTTTCACCAGTTTTGTAGCCCTATTGGTGGTCTCTGAGCACTTTTCCTTCTTGGGAGGTTTAGTTTTTGTAGTGATTCTGAGGTTCTATGAAACACTCTCATCTTAGTGCCCCGAGTACTACCTCAATGCATGAGGCTGAAATTGAGAGGCTTCTGCTGCAGGTTTTTCTGTTGTAATCACACTTATTGCTGCACCTGAAATACCTGTAATTAGCCTCAGTCTGGTTGGTTGAGGTGTAGGAAGTCAATTATCAGGGTGCCAGTATCTTCAGCTATGTGGGGTGGGAGCTAGTGCTGCTTCCTTCCCTGCCTGGCCCCTCTGGGGGTAAGAGACCTCCTGGAGCAGGGTAGAGGGCATCTTTGCTTTTCCATTGCCAGATGTTAGAGCCTCTGCCTTCTTCTTCACTGCTGTACTTGAGTGGTGGTGGGGAAAAGCAGGTAAGAGTGTTATTCCTCTTCTTGGATGGGCTTGTGATGGGAGTGCTGTGCCTGCTTGCAGGAGGGGGATCTCCTGTGGTTATTTATGGTCCATATTTGCGCCTTAAAAGAAGGAACCTTAAGCTCTGTTGGGGTGGGGAGAGTGACGTGTAACTTGCTATATAGAAATATTCTGCAGATTCTGGAGAGAGATGGCTGCTTTTCTCAGGCTCTGTCTACCTGTGCGGGTCCCAGATGGGTCTGGTGTGCTACTGTGTTCCTCCTGTGGCTCTCCAGAAAGCAGGCTTTCTCCCCAGGCTGCAGTGAGCTGGGAAATTAGAAAGTTTGTTGAGATGCTGTTGGGCAGAACCTGCTTTTCTGAACAAGTAGGTTACAACCATGTTGTCTATGGAAAGCTTCTGTGACTGGATTTTGTGACTAAAGCTGAATTGCCTCCCCAGACCTTAAAGCCCTAGTACATTTTCTTTGATTAGATGTCAGTAGGATTTGCCTGACCTGGCCTCAGTTGCCTTACTGCCTCCACATTTAATGACCGTGTTTGGTCAAATCTTTATACAAGGGAATGGACTGTACACTGTCTTATTCACACAGTACATTTGTCTCTCTGAAGAACACGATGTAATACTTTATTTGGTGATAGGTATTTATTTGCTAAGCTCCAGACTTGAGAGGAACCAGTTTCCCCTGATCACAAACTGGTGGGGAAAAAAACAATAGCAACCCTTTGTTCTGATTTGTACCAAACACGCAGAAAGTCTTCTCTTAGTGTGTGCTGGTGCTGGGAACACTGCTCTGGTCCGTGCTCTCAGTCTGCTACAGCCTCACAAAGGGGTGCTGCCAAGGCCTCCTGGGGATAGATGGGACTGAGGAAGATCCCATCACAGATCCTTCCTGATGGAGCAGGACGCACCTGGGATGGGCTATGATCATGGGATCTTGGAGGGAAGGGGTAGAAAGCTCCTGCTCCTTTGTCCAGAAGCTATATAGAGTTTTGGTACCTGGAGACATTGCAATACCCACTTGGTACTACTGTAGTGAAAGATCCATGGTACTGCTCTTTCCAAACCATGGGTGGAGACAGAAATCTCCTGATATTTTTGCAGAATGCGGTGTTACCGATGGGCGAGATAGGGTGCAGGTGTGAACCCTCATCTATAGTCCTGATGAAACTTAATGTGGGTAGGGCTGGGGCTAGAAAGTTTGTGGTGGTGAAAGGTGGCTGCACCCATCCATGGATAGGGTTTGGCCATGTCGGACCCTTCTGCTGAGGGACTTGAATGGTGGCAGCATCATGGTGTCCTTCTTATCCTTGTTATGCTGTCGAGCGGTGTTCTGCTCCAAGCCATGGTCATTCTGTTTTGCGTATCCAGTTTCTGTCATCTTCTGTCTTGTGTTGTCACCTGCCAGTTTCTGTCTCGGAGCTGAAGATGGCTCCTGGGTCTGGGAGCTTGGCCAGCATTTCCAGCAGCATCAGGTGTTGTAATGAAGGATACTAGCTCTGCCCACAAACCTGCTCCCTCCCACAAGAGGCGGGGGAAAACCCAAATGAACAAACTGGGAATTTGAAATAGGTGATTTTGTTCCCTCCATAGTTTCAGAGCAAAATATCTTTCATTTCTTGTACTGAAGACTCGCTGGGCAGCGCTGTGACCTGTGGAAGAGTTGCGGGGGTTACCTGCAGCAGATTTAATTGTGGATTAAAAAATACTCTTTGCCAGTTGCTCTACAGTAACATTTGAGTAAGATGTGATATGGTTATGGCACTATAAAGCTTGATATTAATTTTTAATACTCTTTGGATACCCTTTCAATGGATACCCTCTATGGAATATTAGTCCCTGCCCTTCAGAGCTCCAGCTTTCTTGCTGGATAAATTGAATGGTAGCAAATACCTGTTTCCGGAGGTTACTTGTTCGAAAGTAAATGGCAAGAGCTGTGTGTCTCCTGTCCAGAGACATGTCTGGTTGCAGCTGCTCAGGAAAGGTAAATCAATTTGTAAGAAATGGAAAAAATTATACTTTTTTTTCTTTCTTTCTTTTTAAGAATAAAACCTAATAGGCTGCTTTGTAGGTTTTCTGTGCTGGCTTTGTTTACTAGAACAGAAACATCTTTATACAATACTAGTATACATCCCAAAATGCAGTTTCCTACAACTTGCAACTCTGTTTGCCCTGAGAATGATCAGAAAGGGAGAAAATCCCTTGGGAGTGATTTTCTGCTCCTTCCTCTTCCACAAGTCATGCCATACATTCATCCATGTTAGTAAGTCCTAACTTTGGTGTGTTAATTTAGTGCATCTTGCTTATTCTTGATAAGCATGAAACAAATTAGGGCATGTTAACACCTTCTGCAGTCCTGCCTCAGATTGCCTCTTGGCAGATATCCTTGCATCAATTTCTGCAGCACCGGAGGTAGCTGAGCTTGATCTTTCTTTTGCCATCCTGGGCATAATCCCAGAAACATTAGGTTTGGAAATCTTTCAGCAGAAATAGCTGGTGATTATGCTAGCTGCCTGCCAACATGTCCCTCGACAGGAAGCGGCAGGAATAATGGCCACACCTCGACAAATGGCCTAATGAGCTGAATTCACATCCATTTGGAAACAGGTTAGTCATGAGTGCAAAGCAAACACAACAGCTCCTGTATTTCTTTTTGGACTTTTCTTAATCTGTTTTCTTGCTTTGGGTAGATCAGTTCTGAATAAGAAACTACTTCTGCATTGATATTTGATACCAGTCAGGCACTGAGGAGGAGCAGGAGGAGCTCAAGGGCTGACAACGCATGTTCCCCAGCTGACCCATCTCTGCTGGTATGATGTGATGTGGCCAGCTCTGCCAACAGCCCATCTTGCCAAATGTAAGATATTGCAGGCTTTCGTATTTAAAATGGGAAATAAATTAATCTTATGGAAGCATGGGGGGAAAAAAGTCTTTAATACAAATTCAAGGGATGTGGAGTTTAGCAGGGCATCAGAACCTGCCACAGTGAAGGGCAACCAAGGAGGTTCTTGGTGGGCTGTTCCCATCACTACCTTGTTGCTGACAGGAGTGGGTCACAGTAGATGTGCCTGTGTCACCAGCTGTAGGACTTCTCTTTTTCTTCTTGTTTTCACATCCTTCTCCAGGATGAAGCTGCAGCTGCAAAGGTTGCCAGACATCAGATGCTGCAAGTCAGTGTTATTATCCTTGGAAGAAAATTGCATCACTTAAGCTAATTACCAAATGGCATTTCTCCTCTGAAAAATTACATACCTGGGCTCTCTAGGAACACAGAGTGCACAGCTTTGAAAGCAAAGTCATTCCTAAGGCTTTTTAAGCGATGTGATTTAGTTAACCTACTTCCAAAAGCACAATTAAGTGTAGCTGAATAATGGCTGTACAGGAATGACCTTTCCTCAAAAAAAAATAATCTGTTCCTCATGCATTTGGTATTTCACTGAGAAGGTTTGCACAGCAGCTGGCCTGCAGTTAGTGCTCAGAGAGTTACTGAAGTCATTCCCTCCGAGGGTGAGCTCCTCTCTGCTCTTGATTTCATTTTTGCTGCAGAGTGGTTGGCCCATATGAGCTGATAGCCAAAGTCTTCTCCTTTCAATTGGTCAGCTTCATGAAAAGAAATGGAACTAAAATCAGCCCCAGTTTGAAGATGTGGGTGTTTGAGAGCATTGCTTGGTCTATAGATACGTGTTGGAAGGGGTGTGACAGGCAGAGCAGCTTCTAGGTTTTCTGGGTTGTGTTTGTTACCTTTTTCCCCCCTCTTTAAGAGAATGGGTGAACAGATTATTCCCCTTTTGTACATTTGCAGTAGTTCATACTTTACTCTGGATAAATTCTTGAGCGAGTCTGGAGGTTAACAGCAGTGATACAACCCTACAACCCAGTAACGGTTTTGTCTTGTTTCTGAGTAGTTTTTAAAGCCAGATGCAAAATTATTAATGCATCTCTTCCCTGTGACACTGCTGCATCTTTATTAATAAAATAAAACTCTTCTAATCAGTGCAAGTGAACAAGTTTTGAAATGCCCTAGTCAAAATCTGACCTCGGCTCTTATTTCTCAAGCCAGTAGGTTGTCTCTGAGTCTCTAGTGTGAATCCCAAAGGCAGGTTTTATTGTGTCTTTTTGCTGTTGAAAAAAGTACTGAAAGAGCAAAACCTGAAGAGGGAAGATTGGCTAAAATCGCACTTTGCAGACTCTCAGTGCTTTTTGCATCAGATCTGCTGGCAGGGTCAGATGAGATATTGTTGATGCATCAGTATTGAGAAGAGCTTGCTGTTTATTTTCCAGCTTTGCACTTCGCAGAAATATTCTTGCTTCACATTTTTAAATGAAAAATATATTTCTGGCCTTCTGTGTTTGCAGAGGGTAGCTTACAAATGTGAAGCCCAAAGGCTCAAAACCCCAACGGCAAATAACGCACCAATTTTTTCAGCTGTTTAGAGTCGCTGGTTTTTTAATTGAGTTCCATGACATTTGGTGTTTTGGTTTATGGATTCTGAATGGCAACATACTGTTTTTGAAGTATGTTGCAAATTACTACAACTGGATCAGATATTGTAAGTTAATCATAACTGTTAAGCTGCCATTTGAAAAAAAAAACAAAACATGGAATTATATTTCATAAATCCTGTTTTGAGATCTTTCCTCCCATCTTATAAATTACTTAGAAACTATTTAAGGAAAGAAGAAATAGAACGTAAAATTGAAACCTTTGATGTAATTTTTTTTCTCTATTTTTATCTTTCTCCTCACTTTTTATCTCCTTCCTCTTCCAAGTCTTTCATGCAGTGACTGAGGACAGAATTCCTTGTCCTTTGTGTAAAATGTAATAGATGGTAGGCTTATTTTTAACTGTTGCTGTATTGTCTAACTGTCTAGATTTACCTGCCATTATGCAGGTTATACAGGTTATACTGGCAATGTGCAGTCTTAAGGAGGGGAAAAAAAACATCTATTTGTGTTTTTGTTATTATTTATAAAAATATGTCTCTTGCCGAAGGCACAGGCTCAGGGTGCTGCGTTGGCCATTGTGCAGAAGTGCCACCGCTGCAGTGGTGGCAGCAGTAGCCTGGATCCCAAGCAGTGGTGGCCACAGCAGGTGACATCATCCTAGGTGCAATCATCCACTTCACAGTCCAGCAGCTTAGGTGGGCTTACATCCTTCTGCAGTAACCTATAAATCGTGTTGTCCTTTCTCCCTATACATCTAGACCTGTTTTGCCCTTGGCATACTGTTGAGCTGTATCACCTCTTGACCAAAGGGGTCCTAAGCTCAGGGTCCATTGTGTGAGAGTGTTTCTTCCTGTCATATTTGGATTTGCTGCTTATTTTCCAATGAATGCTAATATCAGTCCTGAAAGGTACTGACCTACGATCCCTGTAATGTACCAGAGGGTTTACGGGAGCTGCTCCTCTCCGTTCCCTTTCTGGTGGGAGAAGCTCCAACACTTTCTCTGGGGTTGAGAAACTTTCTCGATAGTCTGGCTGGTCTGGTGACTTGCCTACAGGCTGTTCTTTCTCAATGAAGGAAGCTGGGTCCAATATCCCTGCTGCAGGAACATTGCCTTTAGGTTTGCATGTAAACTTAATTACATCCTCCAGTGTCCGTAGCATTTCACTTGTTAATGGTAAATTTAATCTGCCCTCAGGGTCACCAAATTTCAGTGTTCTTTATGGTCTTTGTTAGGTTTGACTGAATACTGTTATCACCTGCAAATCTTGCACCCTTGCTGCTCATCTGGTTTTCTACATCAGTAATAAAAGTAATATGATGAAGCTCTGTGAAGCTCTTTTCAAGCTGTGGAAGTTTTGCTCATTTTATTCTTGAATGTTGCACATATGAGTCCTGATATTCAAGCAAGGAATTCATTTATATGCTATTTATATCTCAGCTACCCCTCAACTACTGCCATTTTCTCCCTTCTTTCAGGATATTATTTACACTTATTAAAAAGCAGTTGAATAATATTTGACTAAATTTATTTTAAAAATGCAATGTAAACCAGCTGCTTTCAGAAATACACAGACACTTCAGATGAGTTTCCTATTAATACTTTAAGCAGCTTCAATAAACCTCTTTTCAAAGTATTAGAAGTGGTTTACATGCTCATAACTGAATAAATGAGCAGCTCTTTCAGCAAGCTTTTGTTTAAGACAATGTCTGCAGCTTTGTATGTCTCCTATAGAAACATATGGTTCCAGGATGAGAGTAATTTTTAGGTAATTCTGCATTTGTGCTCTGTGGCAAATCATCTTGATTCTGGAAAAGGGTTACTGGATTTTAGACATATCTTAAAGAATTTATTTTCCTTTAGCAAAAGCTCATTGCACAAAGGTAATTTGGTGCCAGCAGCACTCCTAGGTGGGCAACTTCTGATTTATATGGAAATAAAAGTGGTAGAGCAATATGGTTTCCTACCTCTGAAAGCATCTCCCCTGCCGTTCTTGTCATTCTGAATGAGGCCACTCTCGCTGGTTCTTACTGCATAAACTGAAATACTTAAAGCCCTTAATGTTGCTGGCCCTGTGGTATCTGCATCTGTACTGAACTTAAATACACTTCATTTGCTAGAGCTGCAGTTGCTTCATGGGAAAACACGTTGTCATTGCCGTCTGGTCCATACATTGCTCATCTGAATTTCATAAACGTGCATATGATAGACAAGGTATATAGAATATCACCATCTTTTCATGGTATGAGAGGGAGTGGGGGAAAAAATTAATCATCAAAACTCAAATGAGCAACAAGCCCAAAGGCTTCTTCTCTCTGATCTCATTGAAAATAATGTCTCATTAACAGCAATGCTGATTTTTCTCTTAACCTTACCAGGAACAGGTAGAGGCAAATGAGAGCATTTAAAGTCACCTTCTGTGTGTTTAAAATAATACTAAGAAAGTTCTTAGCATCACGAAAAAAGTGTATAGTTTTTGGTCTCAGAACTTCAGATTTACTATGAAAACTGTCATACATCACACAGCAGCTGACTTCTCACTTTCAAGGAGACATACATCAACATTGGGCCAGTCTGGCTTGTCCTACCTGTTTTTGTACCATCACAAAGAGGTAGAAGGTGCTTCGTGTGTTGGGCTTCTCTCTCAAATGTGAGTCTTACTGGCTTTGTAGACTGAGTGGGATTTTGTCCTTTAAGTTCTGTAGGTGGTTTTTCAAATTAAATCCAAACATGTGGTTCAGAATAATCCTCTTCTGTGCTACTTTGGATGCTAGCTTGGTGTGGTTTTGCATCTTCTCTTAGTGTCATGGGCAGGAAAACTTGGCTGGCTGAGCAGTGGATTTTCCTTTTACCTCGTCCCTCTGGAGTCAATAGGCACCTTTTGGAGTCCTTGCTTGGGCTGGAAAGGCTTTCGGGCAGCCTATCGTGCATCCATTGCTTCTGCTGCCTTCCCTCCTAATTCACCACTTCTGTCTGGGAGAGAGCAACATGTCTTTATTCTGGTCTTTTTATCTGTTTATTTTTATTGTATTGCTTTAGATGAAAATTGCCAGTCAGGGCAAATGCTGTCTTCAAGACTCTGTTTCAGCTGCACATTGAGGGTAGTTGCCTTTTGGGCACTACTGTAATGATTGGGTTTTTGTTTCATCAGAGGGTTTGTTTGTTTGTTTGTTTTTTATTTAATTTAATTTTTAAATCCCCAAGAAAAGATCTTTGAGGGTCCAACTTCCTATTCTCTTAGGAGCCTAAAACTGTAGCATTCAGCTTCTCTACATTAGTACTTATGTAGGTGCCTAAATTTTAGGGTAATATTTAAATAGTCTGCCCTATTTTTCCTCTCCCTAAAGTGTCCTGAGCTAGTAGTGCCTCTTTCCTTCTTTCTGTAGGAAACAAATGAGGCAACCCGATAAAGCCAGCAGTGACCGATGGGACATTTTCCATTGAACAGCAGCGCAGCGGTGGTGGTTATTGACCTGAAACATGGGCAGCAGCGCGATCGCTTCCAAATCCTGATGGAAAATGTCCACTCGCAAAGGAGGAGATGCTAAAGCTGGCTGGAAATGATCGTGGGGCTCAGGCTTAACAAAGGGCCAAAGAGAGTGTGTGTGTGTGTGTGTGTGTTAAACCACCTCTTGGTTGCTGAAACGCTGAGGAAAAAATGGACCTATTAGAATTGTGTCAAACCTTTCATCCCACTGGTCTCACAAAAGTGGCATCTTATACATAAAAAATAAAGACATAAAGTGGGCAAAATGAAACCAGAGTGTTAAAACTGAAAGATATCTCCCAGGCAAAATGATTGATCTTAAATTATCCATTTAAAAACTTTGCTGTTAATTGAAAATTATTCTCAGCAAAGGCCTTGGTTAAATGCAGCATCAAGGGAAGCACATGAACACAAAATGCAACTAATTTTAAAGTGATTGTGTCTTTGGGCAAACTTATCTTTTCATAATGTCTGAAAGGAAGGTAACATCATCTCTTTCTTCCTTAGTACAAAGAGGACCAGCAAATTAATGTCACTGAAGCAGAGAATTTAATGGCTGTTCTGCAAATTAAAAGCTACTTTCTCCTTAGGTTCATGATTTGAAGTAACGTTCCCGAGTGAAGTGTTGTAATTAAAAGTAAAACAGAGGTCTGAGGATGATAGATGTGACCCGCAGCGCTCACATGCTGAGAAGTCTGTAATTTTTCCCTAGCAGAAGGTAGATGGGAGATTCATCATCAGGACAGCAAACATATTCAAGCAGGGGTGGGGGAAGCAATTACATGGAGACCTGTCACTAGAAGAAGCCTATGAATATTCTTACACAAATTTTAATTTAAAATATTGGTTTAATTGTCTGTTGGGGAACTTCATGTTCACTTCATAAGCAAAGCAATGAGTTCAGTGATGGATGTGCCCCATCAGAGTGGGAGGAGGAGTTCCCAGCGTGAAGATGAAGTGGCCTGAGACACTGAGTGCTAGTGGTGCCTGTCACAACCCTAAAAATAACAGCATTAAGTAATTTAGCATCTTACATTTATAATCAAGTATGACTTATCCAATGATCTCTGACAGTGTAAATTGTATTGTACTAGGGCAGCTCAAACAAGTGGGCAAGATTAATGGACATATAATGCAAAGAGAAGTCTGAAAACACTTTCTTCATACAGAAATTAAGAGGCATTAATTTAGACATAAAAGGCGTAGATGTTTGAAGACATTGGCTTGCTAGGAATGATAACATGTATAATAACAGCACTTTTCAAGTTTATTACTGTTTTCGGTATCACAGATGGCTGCAAATTGTAGGGCTCTCTTCTATTGTGTCTTTCCCCTCTGCCAAATTAACAAAAGAATGTTAAATCTTGGCTAGCCTTAACATGGTGCATATGTTAACGATGGAAATTGCTTCATTGTGCTGCTAAATTGATGGAAGCAAGACAAGATTTGGGGAAATGTGTGTGTTTTAGTTGGTACTGGGTATTATTTTGGGATTCAGACTTATGTTCTGCACATAGTGGGGCTCTCTGGAAGATGAATACATTTGCATTTCATGTTTGCCAGCACATTTCTGTTTTGAGTGCTTTCATGTTTCAGTTGCTACTGGGTATATTTTGGGACAGAAACTTATGTTCGGTATAAACTGGAGCTCTCTGGAAGGTGAATAACTTCATGTTTGGCAGTAGGCTTCTGTTTTGAGTGATTACATCCCAACTGGCCACACAGACACACATTTCTGATCAATGTGTAGCTTTGAATTATAAAGAGGTGACTGCCTTGATCTCAGCCTGGCTTCTGATGAGGGCAGAGGTGGACTATGAACAAGTCCTGGAGATAAAGCAGGGCTGTAGCATGCAGGAGGTTATAGCTGGCAGAACCCCGTGTCACTTGTGGATTTTGGAAAATGCGTAGGCGGGATGAGGGACTGCAGACAGGTGAAGGGCAATATCCTGGCTAATGGATTTGTATGCTACGGGGGCGGATTTTGTGCTCTGAGCTTGTCTCAATGACAGCATTTGTGTGGGGGTCATGCAGGTCATGTTTTGGAGATCCTGGTGCAGTCTTTGCTCTTCTGAATGCTCAGCTAATGGCCTTGGGGTCTGAGCAGTCACAGCTGCATCTGAAATCTGTGAGTACATCCAAGCATTCTCCGGTTCTCCATCCCTGCTCCCCACTACAGCCTATATACCCCAAAGGAAGGAAGAGCTTTGCTCTTGGTCTCTCTATGCCTCTGATTCACTCTGTGAAATGGAAATTTCTTTAATTTCTTCCCCAGAGTGGATAATGAAATGCCCTGATGATATTGTGATGAGCGCATAGGAAATACTAGAAATAAAAGTAGCAATTCAGACCAAGGTTTGAAATATATATGCAGAGGTGTTGGCTCCCTCACCGAAAAAGAGGAGAAAGCAATCCATATAGAATAGAATATTATTTATGGAATAAAACATTTTGTGGAATAGTTTTAATTTTAATGGACTCCATCCTATGGAATAGGGTGGAGGTGAGGTAGAGTTAAGTTTTGTAGTTAGAAAAAGTACTGGGAATGCATAAGGGGGCTGAGTTGTTTGGATTAGACTACTTAAATTCTGGCATTTAATTTGGCATCTAGTTCTGGCAACTTAAATGCAGTGTGACATCATTTTTCATGCTGTATGTGTAGGGTCTAAGACCTTTTCACTTGTGCCAGATTTCCAGGCAGGCATGAGAGCAATATCTCTGCCAGTCCCAGTCTACTCTGAATGTTGTTGGCAGAGGTCATTGGGCCAAGAAAGCATTGCACCTGACAGATTTTGGTGGCCAGCACAACTTTCTATCTTTGTTCTTTCAGCTGTATAACTGTATGTTCTTAGTAGTTTCTCTATCAATTTGCAAAGAAGATGAGGAATTCTTATATGCCCATAGACAGGTTTGTTTTGTTTTGTTTTGTAGGGACTACTATATGACATGGAAGTCTTCCCTTGTAAAACCAGTAGTAAACTGGGTGTTTTTATTTTCTTATGAATAGACCTACCTCTGCTACTGGAAAATATTTCCTGCTTTTACCTACCCATGGTTTTAGGAAAGCATACTGATGTGAGTGCGTAGCTACTTTGCTCTGCACTGGTTTAATATAACTTTTGTGTGGCTCAAGTTGCTCTTACTGAAAGTCTTAAATTATGTGTTTAGCACTTCCTTTCTGCTCATTTTTGGCTCAGTGGGAATAATCGCATTGCCTTTGTCCACAATTTCTTGGAGAGTCAGCAGCTGGGCTTTCTTGGAGCTGGTCCTCTTTATTGTTCAATAAATCATAGCTCTGTTTTTATTTATTCTGCTTTTGAGCCATTTTATAAGGCATTGTGTGGCAGAGAGGCATGGGGAGGGATGGAAAGACTCCAGGAATTGTTATATTGACTTGTTGATCATGTAGACCTTCTCATGTCCATGCTCGTGTGTGTACTTACAGGTGCATTGCACAAGTCTAAGCAAATGCATTGGTCTTGGTTTGAAGGGGGATCCAAACCCCATCTGGAACAGGAATGTGATGATCTCCTTAGGATTCTGAGATTTTTCATAGTGTTTATTTTGTGCTGTGGCAATATGTTTGCCAAATAAAGACCAATGCACTGATCAAAACTTGACATGAATAGGTTTCAGTGACAAAAAATATTTGCAGGGAGGTATATTAAATTGAAGTTAACAAATTGAGATAAGTTAAAGCTGTTTTCTTTAAATAATAAAGAGTTGGAAACCTACTTCGTGTAGGGACGGTAAGGAAGAACAAAATCAGTGATCCTGTATTCATTTCAGCCCGCTTGAAACACAACCTATTTTGTATTTTTCCTTGTGAGAAAGTCCAAACGTGTAACCAGAAGCTCTTCTTGACCTTCTTGCACTGGAGTAGCCATCCAGCAAGGTCTGCTAATGGAGTTCACTTTAATACAGTAATGTTGCTGTTTGGAGCACATTTAGATATGAATTATGGCTATGGAGAAATCTTTTTCTGATTCAGCTCTTCCACCTGCAGAGCTGCCCTGAGTGATCACTGAGCCCGCAGCCCAGTGCTGCTCTCCAGGGCCACCTGTGATCCATCACCATGCATGGGCACTGCTGAGACCTCGGTGCGAGCAGCACAGGGAGCTGAAAGGAAAACTCACGGTGTGTTGTGATATAATTTATGCTAGTAAGCAGATTTAAATTATGTAAATTACTGTCTGCACTGAATCTGCCATCTGGAAAAAGTTATGCATACAAAAATCTGTCGGGGCAATGCGAGGGACAGAGTATCATTGAAAATGGAGAAGGGCTGATGGAATAAACCCAAACTGCTCTAGGAAAATTTATTCACCTGCTACAGTCCAGTGGTAAAGCTATTCGTCTGTAATAGCCAGTTTAATTTAGTAGGACTGAAACAATTGTTTAAAGCTACTTTGGAGTTTGAAGACTTCCTTGTTATCAGGCTCAGATGAAAGCTGGTTAGGATGCAGAGAAGGAGCAGGAGGGAAAGCTGGTATATCTGGCTGAAAGTGTGCAATGTAAGGGTAGGTGCAGAGGAGAAGAGATCTGGCTTGAATATTTTTGGGCAGGATAGGTTCTGCAACTGTACTACATGGAGCAGTAAATGAGAATTAGAGGGGTAACAGGCTACAACATTCACTGCCTTTCTAGCACCTTAGCCATCCTGGTGTCTCAGGTCAGAACAGATGTGTCTGGTTTCTTCTCTTCCAGAGCAAGAGTCTCCAGGAGCTGCAGGAGCATGTAATCTAGAGCTTACATCACCTAATGACACGTGCTTTCTAGGCAGTACATTCCTTTAACAGCAGGTATTACTCATAAGGGAGCTTTATGCTCCCAAGAGGTCCCAAGACCTCTACAGAACATGTTACAGAAATTGATGTTTACAAAAGGGATGAAGACTGTGGGACTGCCTAGAAAGGCAGAGTTTTGTTCTTTACACACACACACACACAAATAGTAAAGCTTCTAGGCTTTCCAACAAGCCCGTTTACATGTTTCAACTCAGCTGCTTTTGTGTGCCTTCAGTTTAAGGAAACAGCAGGCTCTCGGTGATGTGTCATTCATTACAAGAGCAGCGCAGTACGTGTATTAGTAATATTCTATAAAGCAGAGCAGTAATTACAGAATGCTTTGTCAAATTTTATTATCTGTTACTACAAAGTATTGTGTGCACTATTACAGAAACTTATAGAGAAACCTTACTGACTGCACGCCTATTAACTCGGTAGGCACGGCGTTTAATTTAAAAAAATAACAGTTGGAGACTGTCAATGATGCTCCCATAAAAAGTACGCCAGCTTCTGCTGCAATGCAGAAGGGAAACAAATGTTTCCCATTTAGACTTGGCATACTGTAACCCTACAGAGCTGCCTTACCGTGATAAACTATTGTCATTGAATTGTATTCCCACAAGCCATTACTATAGCCTATTTAAAAAGCGTAATGCGATCTCATGTGTTTCTAATTATTTGTGAGATGAAGGGATAAACGCTTCACAGTGCTATTTTTTGCTTACCGTTCTCATAACTTGAAAAGCAGCTCTGAGTGCCTTGCCTCTTTCCACTACCGTTCATTAAACTTCTCTTTAATGAAATGGGTCGGCAGTATCATGAGACACTGAGCTTCTACCTTGGACTGAAAAGTCTGGATTAATAGCTGTAGAGAGCAGGTTGCTGGACAATGCAGCATCAATTTTTGAGACAATAATGCTGGTTAAATTGAAGATTACAGAGCTCTGGAGAGGAGAGCCTTTGCAGCTTGGTGTTTTAGCAGACTTGCTCTTCACAGCATACACTAACTTCTTTGAGGATTTAGGTTGTGCATTTCTGAGCTAATGGACTGGCAAAGTTGCTCCTTCTTTTGAGGCAAGCTATGTGTGGCAATCTTTGAAGAGAGTATCAGTAAAGCCTGTTGAGGCAGGGATAATGAGTGAGGAAACACATCACCCTCATGCTGCATGCTGTGAGTCACTCCCACCTTCTCAGAGAGCCTGGGCAAAGTGTAACTGGTCAGTGGGAGTCATGCAGGAAAGGACTAAGGGGATAAAACAGTGCTTGTGGTGGAGTCCGTAGTCCGCAGTAATTCAAGCTTAGATTGCACAGTTCATCATCTTTGATCCTTTAAAAATACCAACAGCAGTAAACTTCCCTGCTGATTAGTTGCTACTATAGCTCATACTCTTAGAGAGTGATGTTTCCTACTGCATCCTGTCCTAGAGCTGCTCTTCTCATCCAGGGCTGTTGTGTGCAGCACAGGGCATGCATTCTGTTAACCACTTCCTCTATCGTTATTGGATTTTGGGTTTGTTTTTCTTCTTTTTTTTAATTTTTATTTTAAAAATGCCATCCAGCTCTTCACAGAGAAAAATCTATAGTCCTCGCAGGCACCCGTAGAGGAAGGATGACTATGTCTGTGCTCTATTCCGCTAGGCTCCTTTAGGAAACTTCACCTGGGGGGAATTGGTGCAGTACATCCCCTTTGTGGGCTGCATAAGGCCAGCTCACCACCCTCTGCTTTCTGAACTGCCTGCCCACAGGGCATCATGTCAGGCTCACCTGGACAGCCCTTATATCTTAGCTGCCAGAAAGAGATGCAAGTAAAAAATGAGGCCAAAATAATGACGGCTGTTAAGGATAATCAGTGAGTGGAGCCATTTGCCTGTGAGTGTGGTGGGTCCTTTCTCTCTTGAAGTCCCCCCGTTAAGGTTTGGGGGTCTGGTTTCTACCAGAGGTCTCTTTGTCATCTGGGGGTATGGTCTTCAGCACTGGAATGGATAGGAGAAATTCTGTGTGCTGTGTCAAATAACAAATGAGACTGAGCAATTATAACTGCTTTACATCCTTAAAAATCCATTATGTGAAACTGCCACAAATGGGTGGTTTGATCCTTTGGTGTAAGAAAGAGCAGCCTGTTGCTCTAGCTGAGTCAGTCTCTAGATTCTAGCCAGGCAATGATCTCAAATGTCCTTTGGCTATGTTTTCAAACTTTATAATATGTAAGTGGAAGGATCTGATGGGATAAGAGTAGAAAAGCTTGGTTTACTCTTGAGAAGAATGAGGCCCAGAACAAAGCTCCTCCATCTGCACTGTCAAACAGGGCTTTCAGTCCAGGATGGCTCACAAAGCCCACGCTACTGATACTCAGGTTCTGAAAACATGCAACAACCTAATGTGTGATGGCAAGAAAAGTAATGACTCTACCATAGATACAATAAGTATTGATTAAATTTATTGTGCTGCTTCTCTGTTTGCTGAAATTAGAAAGGGAAAACATAAGATTTAAATAGAAATCCATTTACTTTCTCAATAGCTTTTACTGCCTCCGTGCTAAATTTAGTGATAATTAGGTTCTCTGTGATTGTAACAGTGTGTTTCCTTCTCCTGGTAGCTCTTTCCCAGTGGTCAGTCCTTCTGCAGAAGCACAAGGATTTCTCAGAGTTGAAGTAGCATTGTAGCAAGCAATAGTTTGTGTTATCCTGTAGTATGGGGATTAGTCTGAAATAAATGATCTGAGTATAACCTTTTTCTTTGTTAGAGGATCTGAGTTTCTTGCTTCTCAAGAAGGTAAGAAAACCTCCATGAAAAAACCCTTTGTTTTCCTCTAAGCTTCTAACAGGAAAAGCTTCTATTTATAACAGAGATTCAAATATTTGTATAGCTTCTTGTATTCTGTTATGAAAGCAGTAAGTTATAAAGAATCAATACCAATTTGAACTGTTACCTTGACTAAGAGCAAGGCTTTGGTAGTTTGGTATTTGCTATTGGTAGTTTGCTATTAAAATAGTATTTCATCACTAAGCAAATTTAGAAAAATACTTCCTCTTAGTTGTGGTTGGCTCTTTTTGGTGCAGAGATCAACTTGGTGCTGGTCACTGTGCTTGTGGGAGGAGTACAGCAATCCTTACTCACCTCTTAAGAAATCACAAGTTCCCCTGTAAATGAGTATCAAAGGAGTGCTTTAGTTTTTCAGTTGCTCCTGGCTGCTGAGGAGATGCTGCTGGGCTGGAGGCACCCCCCCAGTCCTTTCTCCAGCAGGAGAAGGTGCTAGTGTGGTTTAGGTCTCGCCAAAAGTTGCTTAGGTTGAGATTGCAGTGTTTTGGGGTGACACTGTTTTTGCATTTTGTGTTGATTTCTTCTGCCTGTAAAAATGGTCTTGCCCGGTAAGAGAGTACTTAAGAACCTGAAAAAACCCTTGGATACTGAGACACTTGATGACTCTAGGTTTAAGACTTAAGCTTTGGGCTTATGTGTCATGGTAGCTTGTAATGCTTTACGAAAGAGTCTGATGGAGAGCTATATGCTTAAAATCAACTCCCCAGTCCATGCCTCCCTTTCACACCAGGCAGCCCAGCACAGAGGTTGGAAGGGATGCTTTTCCTTTGCATGGCTGGTACTCAGCAACAAAACAATCTTCAAATCTTTCAAATGATGAGCATTGGCTGGCTCTGAGAGATTATGTAGTGGTATTGATCTGGCCTTTCCTTCTCATGGCCAAAGTTTATCCACTTGTAAAGAGTTTTCTGTAGAAGTAGTGATTTGACCTTTACTGCTTTCAGCAATCCATGATAAATGGAACAGATGAACACCCGGTGCCAAGATTTGCTTTTTTTAAACCTGAATCTCCAGATTTTGACAGATATATCCTGTTAATACTGCAGTTTCCAGAGATATAACCATAGCATTAAGGCAGCATCTTCAACTTAACATTTATATAACATTTCACTATAGCTTCCACCCTCACCCCACCATATGCACACACAAACTGAATCTGTAGGGATGTGACTCTTTGTGACCGTTTGACCTTTTCTTCAGCTTTTCAGTCAATAAAGTTCACTTCTGTGACCTTAACTGTATCTTGGCAGTAGTTCTGTGTAATGATAGTGGCATTTCTTACGTTCTTGTAGTATGAAACTTGGCAAAAATGGGATGTTTCACTTGTAGGCTCAGCTAGGAAAGATTTTTGGTGTAATGGGATAACTTTAAAAATTGCAGGCATTATAAAAGCACCTTGAAAAGAAGAGATATAATCAAGCAGGTCCTTTCATGTGTGAACCTAAGGGCTCTATCTTGCTTTTTGATGACAGAAAATTTCAAAGTTCTGGTGAATTGAGTTTTTGTCCTTTCTGCCACTTAGATGGCAGAAACGGAAGGTTTTTGCTGTGCTCTTTCTGGCATTTCATGCTTGTGAGTTCAATCATATTCATTTTTGCTCTTGGGACCCCAGCATAGAGGCCACCGCGTCCTTCATAGAGCAAAGGGGTTTTGTTGCCCCTAAGTATTTGGGTTTTCCTTTACTCCAGAATAATTATCACAGCATTTTTGTTTAGTTTGGAGAAAGGGTGGATATGGAGGCCCAGAACAAGATCATGTTAGTATTTTCTAATCTAGTATAGCCAGTGCTGGTGATACTGCCCCTGGGTTTTCGGTGAGTGAAGCGTGGTGTTGGTTTGCTTTTTGTGGGATGGGGTTTTTTGTTTGGTTTTTGTTTTAAAGCTGTCCAGAATCTCAAATTATTATCACAGTGTGCAAGCTGCAGCTGTATTGCATCTTGCACAATAAATGAAATGACAGTCCCAGCTGCATAGGATATCTCAAAGCAAAACCACATAAATATTCTCTGGACCATCCAGCTTTGCATGCTGTATCAAAGACTTCAGTCTCTGCTCATTGACCAGCCAGGCTTCAATTAGAGCACAAAATAATAGGCTCATTAGTGGAAATGGAGACTACGTGTTCTGCCTGCCTGATTTATTAATGATCCTCAGGTGTCTTTCTGCTGATCCCCAACATGTAGTGAAAAAGGTGGAAAATATTTACAAGAATATATTAAACTGGGGGCATGGATTTCATCTTTGCCTTCGCTGTTGTTCAAAGCGTGCATCCACCAAGGTTTTCTGCTTGTCCTCAAGGAAAGCATTGCTCAGAGTGGTGGGGAGGCCTCACCTTGAGTACTATTTTCAGTTCTGGGCTACTCACTACAAGGACATTGAAGTGCTGGAGCGTGTCCACAGGAGAGCTACCAAGCTGATGAAGGGTCTATAGAATGAGTCCTTTGAGGAGAGGCTGAGGGAACTGTGCGAGTTTGTTTGGAGAAGGGAAGGTAGAGGGGAGACCTCATTGTCCTCTACAACTATCTGAAAGGAGGGTGTAGAGAGGTCGGTGTTGGCCTCTTCTCCCAAGTGAATAATGACAGGACCGGAGGAAATGGTCTGAAGTGGCAGCAGAGGAAGTTGAGATTAGATATTAGGAAGAATGTCTTTACTGAAAGAGTGGTCAGGCACTGGAACAGCCTGCCCAGGGAGGTGGCTGAGTTGCCATCCCTGGAGGTATTTAAGAAATGTGTAGATGTGACACTTCAGGGCATACTCTAGTGGCCAAGACTGTAGGGGTTTTTTGTGTGTGTATGGTTGGACTTGATCTTAGAGGTCCTTTTAAAACATGACAATTCTGTATGGCTTGGGAAGGAAGGAAGGAGGCCTTGACATCCACCAGTAGCTCCAGTGGATGAATAAAGAGTGGACCAGGACAATTTTATTCCCAGACCAACTCACACACCATTGCTCAGGATCTTAGTGGGATTTATGGATTTGGACCAAATCCATCCTTGAAATGGTGACAAATCTCAGTGTTAAAATGAATGGTCTGTTTTTACCTTTCCCAAATGATGTTATCTGGAGCTGCTTAGTACGTGTAGTCCTTTTGATTGTGAACACCAATTCAATACTTTTTTTTTTTTTTTTTTTAATCTGATCTTGTGATGTTTGGAGATGGGGCCTTAATTTCCTGTCCTGCTGGATCTGTCTTTTAAAGCTTTGAAAGAATATGTTTTCAGGAAACTAGGAGTATGAAAAAGCCCCATCTGCACATTTAATTTGCAACAATGCAGTCGCAAGTCTCAAATGAAGAGGGAAGAATTAACTAACCAAATCTGGCCAGTATTGTATAATGCTGTCATTGTAGACTGACCACATTGGCCTGAATTAGCTGAAGTTCATGAAGTTGCCTTTAGATTGCACAGTAATAAAATGCAGTGGATGAAGACAGGATGGTGCAGAAAGCCAGCGGGTGCGAAGGACAGGCTTTTTGCTCTGTGATTGCAGAATCAAACTTCCCTGGTATGTCTCAGCTGGGATTATTTGCTATTAGGTTTTTGACTGAGCAGCAGTAAGTGCAGTTTCATCTCTTAGGGACAGCTGTAACCTGTTTAAAATCTTCAAGTAGTTACAGTCTCTCCAGTCTGGGAACTCACACAAATTCAGTTTGGGGTTTCTTCATTATTCTCTACCAGCATTTCAAATACCTATATAAATATATCTGACTGGCCCCATGGCAGTTTTGGAGAAATATAAGTACTGGGACTGCAAGTTGTGTGTCTGCTTGGGTAGAAAAGCTTTGAGGAGGAAGAGCTTTTCAAGCTTTTCAGGATGGAGCAGCCACCAAAATTACAAGCAACAAAAATTTCATGAGATGTTGTTGAACAAGCTTTTCTGCCAGGTCTGGGTCAGCTCAGAGGAGCTAAATAAAATGGTTGCAAGCTGAGGAGTGGGTTTGGGGGGACGTAGAGACTTTTGAAGAAAAGATCAATTTTAGTCTGCTTCCAATGTTTGTGATTAACTTATCCTGTTTCTTGTTCTTTAGAGCGGCAAGTCTGCAAAATCAAAACAAAATTGCTCTGGAGACAATCCTATTTCCACTGTCCATTAAACATCAGTGCACATATATTTTCTTATTACTTGAAAGCACATTAACAATTAAAGGTTGTTGTGAACATTTAATGCATGTGGCTGAGGCTTAGGAATCTGCTTTGCTGTAATGCCATGACTGGTGTGACCTTAAAAGTGATGTCCTGGGGCTTCCTCAGACCCTGTCAATCTACAGTACATCTAACCCTGTACTTTCAAAGACTCCTGCCCAAACAAGCAAAAAAGCATGGATGGATGGAAAATTCTGAAAGGAGAGAGGCTGTGGGAGGAAGCCCTGCAGCAAACCAGGGTGCAGGGTGGGCAGGGAGGGCTGAGGGTCTCTGGATGTTCTGGAACCCTGTGCTGGCTCAGGGCTTCTGAGAAAGGATTTGGTGTCTTATCAGCCCTAGTGTGTTTGTCTTAATTTCTTTTTTCAGACTTGAAGCTCTGAGGTGAAATGTAAAAACTCTTAGCACAAGGTGCAACAGAAAGCCAAGTAATGTTGTTTATTTTTTCTTTTTAATCAAGGAAAGCAAACCCAACAAAATCCCCATGGCTCTATCTGATTGACGTTGTCTAAAACCATAAATATCTACAGCAGCTCCATCACCTGCAGCTTTTCTGTAGGTGCTTCTCAGGCCCCAAGCTGCATTTCTTAGCACTGCAGGGGTGCTAAGCCTTACACCAGCCAAACAGGGGCTTACAAACTTGCTTTGTCCTGTGTGTCTGTGTGTGGGGTTACCCTCTCTCCTGCTGCCCTTGCCTCAGATGAGGTCGTGAGGTCTGTATGGGTGGATTTATTTGAAGATCATAAAACCCCCAGATTTTTTTATTTTATTTTTTTTCTACTCCTGGTACTGGCTAATCTGCTAAGAATTCTGATTTATATGGTTTCACTTGGATTTTCTTGGTACTACACACATACATAGTTAGAAAAATAATTGCAGTACAAATAGGAGTCTTTCTCGACAAGAACCAAGATCGCACTGTGAGGTACCAAAAAAATTCTGGTGGCACTTCAACTTCTGCCTTGACCAAGCTGCAAGATTAAGCTCTAGATTTGGTTTTAAATATTTGTTCTTACTGTCTTTCTTTCAGGGATAATCTGTCAGTTCAAATCAGATTCCTGATGGTAGAACTATAGGAAAAATGCAAATCCTTAGACAACCTTTTAAGTTTCTAGAACAGTTTATTGCAACATGAAAAAGAATAATTCATGTGTAGGTGGGGGGGAAGAGTACTTAGACCTGAACTAAGAATTTTTTGCTGAGCTTTTTGGCTTTTACATATGGATTTGTGTGCATGTATGGATATATGCATAACACATGCACAGATGAAGCATAAATATGTGCTGTGTCTGGACATAAACCCCAGGAAACAAAAGACAATTATAGGATGTTTCTTATCAGACTCTTTCACTCTCTGAGGGAAGAAAAATAACCCTGCAGTACTATGTGATAATACCAGTAGGTATTTTATTGTGATAGTGGATCAACTGGGCTGATACAGATCTGTGATAAATGACAGGCTGCATTTTCACATCATGCTTAGATTGGTCTTGAGGCTTGACTTATGACTCTGGGATCTAGCATGTAGTTCTCCTTTCCAACTGCTTTACATCTTCTGACTATACAGAATTTCCATTTTCATAAGTAAAACAAAATTCACTCGACTCTTAAGCAGGGAGGGTTTTTTGCTGTTGTTTTTTTTACCAGGCTCAAAGTGGAATATCAAAAACTGGAATATGTTTAAGGTCTGGATGATTATGAAATACTTTTTGCCAGGTGTTTGAAGTCTATGTTTCTGTTATTATTAAAATGTTTCTCATAAACAAATGCTGAGTGGAACTGAAACCTCAGCTCAGGTCGATGAATAATGAAGGAATATATTCTTTCTCCATTTGGAGTTTTGAATTAGAATAAGCATGATTATCGATTTTGTAAACTTGCCATTAGAAAGCATCGGCATGTGAAATGGCACTAGGTGACAAACTAAATATTCTTCTTTCCTCTGAACTACGTTCATAAAAACGTAGAAATTGTACCAGAATCTAATTTCTCCGTAAGCCTATCCTGAGAAATGGACTTTTATTTCCAGATTAGGTCAATAAGTACACCTAATTACCACTTTGAAATTTCATGTTTGGATGATACAGTGGCAGCAAGCTCTGAAAATTAAGTTGCTATTATTTGGTGATTTGGCAGTAAATAAATCTTCCATGTACTATTTTATCTGAAATGCTTGTCCATCTGTGAATTTCTGAAAAAAGGGGTACTTGAGTCTGTGAAAAAGTTTCCTCAGGATGCTACGTTTTTTGGGTTAGTGAAGGTCATTGGTTGTGAAGAGCAGCTAAACAACATGTGATCAGGCATTACATTTGCAAACAAAGTTCACTATGGAGAATGTAAATTGATGTGCTTGTGAGGGGAAACCTGTATTTCACATATAAAATTATGGACTCTGAGCTGATTGTTGCCATGAGGAAATGAGACATTAGCACTGTAGTAGATATCTTGATGAAAATGTCAACTCGGTGCTTGGGAGGAGTAAGAAAAGGAAATACAATTCCAGTCATTATTAAGAAAATGACATGCTTTTCTCCTCTGTTGTGCTGAGGTTACTGTGTGCTGGGTGCCCCTGCTTCCCAGCAGGACAGAGCAGAGCTGGAAGCACTCCAAAGGCAGGCAGGGAACAGAATCAGTTGTAGAGGTGCCTGTACAGGGATGAATAAGCAAGGGCTCTTTGGTCTGCAAAAGAAAGAACTTAGGCTGGGCATGGTAGACAATTTATAGTTGTGAATGCAATGGGAAGGATGAGCAGGATCAATCATTCACTGACTCTTGCACCATCAGAGCCAAGGTGCCTCCAGTGGATTCTTTTAATCAAAGATATTGTATGTATGCCAATCACTTTTGGTAAAAAAAAGAAAAAAAATAAATAATGGAGGCAATCAGTTCCAGAACCAGAATATACTCTTTCTCTAGACTTAAGGCTCAGATTTTTAGAGGTGACACTTTGGGTCCATGTGAAAGTGTTAATTTAAATAAGTGAAATCACTCAAAGTGTTCAAAGAACAAGAATGAACTTTTCCTGTTAGCAATTATAACTGTAAATATAAAGAATGAAATTGTTTAGATGACTTGTTCAGTGTCAGTTTGCTCAGCATTAAGACATTAATAGGGAAACCTAGATAAGGCAATTCTGGTAATCCAAATGATAAATTATTAAAATTCCCTTTAAAAACATGGAGCTAATATTTGGAGCTATATTAGTGTGCTAGTCACTTCATTAGTAAAACCTCCTTCATTGCAGTGATGCTGTCTCAGGTATATGTTAAGTAAAGGAAGGTCAACCAAGCTCTTGAAGCGAAGGTCCTTCAAGTTCACAAGCCACGGTAAAAGCAACTGTCATCTCTGATGGTGCTCGTCCCAATTAGTGAATTTAACTGTTGGGAGGTGTGCAGCTACTTGTGAATATCTTTATTTCATTCCCCCTGAAGTGTAGATACTCCTCCAGCAAAAGCCTAAAGGAAGAAGCTGGGCAAGTAACAGAACTGATTTTGGGAAAAGCATCAATGCCCACAAAAGAGGAGCTGAAATCATACTGAATTGTTTCTGTGGATGCATAGAGGGTGTGGACCTGTGCAGGAATTGCTGGGCCTATGGAAGACTTTTTTTATCAACAGACCTTTGAATGGAAAACCAGAAATTCCTATTGTGCATCATGTGTGTCTGAATGAGAACACATCCCATAAGGTTCTTCTACCAACCTCATAAATATTCACCATGACAACCCAGTTTCTAGAGTTACAAGAAACTGTGAATTCATTTTGGGAATTAGTGTTGATTATAATAATTTGAGTTTGGGGCCCAAATATGTCAATAATTTCTGCAGAATTATGCTGCTTAGAGGTATTTGTCACTTGTTCTTCCAAAGAACCAGTTATACCACCTAACAGAATTGGAGGGTTTCTGCTAGCGTTGTCCAAATGTCACTTCTAGCAGGATAAATTGTTCTTGTAATTGATAGAAATTTTATTTGCAAAGATCTGTCCAGGACCACAAAGCATGTAAGTTGGGAAATCTTTCTTTTTCCACAGTACAGAAAACGGAGCTTGTTAACTTATTTCTCTAAAGGTGAAGTTCTATTAAAAAGTTACCTGCGTTTGGGATTCTTGTCCATGAAAACAGTCTTTCCCCATTAATTTTCACTAAGCTATTGTATTCACACAGGTCCAGAGTGAAATCAAACCATTTGCAGCCAGAATGACACTTGAAATTATTTAAATCCATGTTTTTTTTCACTTTCCAGTGACAGCTGCTAGAGTTCATAAATTGTCTGGCTTCTGAATGCATCTGCTTCCTGGTCGAGAAATCTAAATTAGCATAAAACTTAATTTGTATAAAGATATTTCTAGTTAGATGGAAGTTCACCTTCCTCATTATGGTGAAAAAAAAAAGGGGGGGGGGGGGNAATGTGCTCTGAAGACCTCTGTGGTGTCCTGGCCACAACTGTTCTTGGGCTTGTTTTTGTTGTGTGTGAGAAATCCTTATTTCCATTAAAAGCATTTTGGATCTTGATTAGTTTCAAAGAGGACAGAGATGGGTTGTGTCTAACAGTTCTGCTAGTTTCCAGCCAGGAGGACATTAGCGGGCTCTTCGGCTCACAGCCAGACTGCCCTGACTTTGCTGGGTACACAAGCCCCTCAGTGTTTGGCCAAGAGGTTTGGGAGTTGTAAGGTGGTGGAGTGAACTCATGTGCATATACATGAATATAGACGATGGGATCGTTTTAGGCAACATCACTGAAATAATAAAAATAACTATTCTCCTTTGAGAGCTTGCATGTTGATAATTAACCTGGTGCAAAACCTTCTGTGACTGTTGAAAGCCTCCAACCTGTGAACAAGAACATTTGGTGGAAGGGCTGATGGTGTAATTGCAGCAGGAGAGCTGTGGAGATTTGCAGTATTTGCAAGGATGTGAAAAGTCCATTTCTCCAGGAGGATAGCACAGTGCTGTTGAGATCGACCCCGTCTCTGTGTGGTTGACGTAAATCACAGTTCCTCTCCAACCACTGTTTTTCTAATCCCAACAGGATTAAGGACCTGGAAGAGGTGCTAGTGTTGCCATTAAAATGAATAATTGCTCAGCAGTTGGGTTTCATATGTAGCTTTAAATACATGGAACAGCTATGTAGATACACACTATCTACAAAATTTGGCTTGAAAATTGGTGGGGTTTTTCCTCCTGCCTCCACCCTCCCCCCCTTTCTTTCTCTTTTGACTTTATTAAGGGTTCAGAGGAGAATTCACAATTTGTCATAAAAAATATAATGTGAAATTCAGGATTTACATCTAGGCAGAGCCTTCCCAGCCTCTTGGGAGAGCATGCATGAGCAGCCCTAGTTTTTAACACAACAAGAAAGGCCCTAGAGTCCCACAGACAGGCATAACTTAATCACTGAGACTCTCTATGTAAAGTGAAGCACAAATCATTGGTTTAAAATAGCACTTGGGTGTTGTTTCTGATGATAATTTAAAATTGCTGTACTTTTGTGAGGCACAGGTTAAGGGAGAAAACTTGTTTTTAATGAATTGCTCAATGAAAATGGGCTTCTGCTTTTCACCATGAAGAAAATTTTAATTCAGATTTGTAGTGTGGCTATTTATATTAATACTTACTATGCAGCAAAACTAACTTGGATAAATGGACAAAATTAGTATGTCTTATTTTCTCTTAAGTGCCCTTAATGTAAGGGCCAATTCTTTCACCTTGAGAGAGGGAGCGAATCACAGCTCAAATAAACATTCGCCACTGATGCTTGGAGCCACTTCCTCCTGGATACCTGTACCCTCAGGTGACAGAAGGTATTGAAATAACTTAGATAGTCATCACCACTCTTCATTTCCCCAAATCCAGCCTAGCTAATGCACCCAGAGGTAGGAACATGCTCTATTTCCTATTTTGAAAGGCATCAGCAATGTTGTTTACCTTGAGGATCCACCCATAGTAAACGGATTAAGATGGAGTTTGTACAGATGTCAGGGAGGATTCCTAGAAATAACGGAATTAAAAGCTCAGAAAAATGTTTTTAATCAATATTCTTGTATGTCATGGTGAAATTAAATGCTAGAAATTCTTTTTGACGTAACTTTCTCTGTTGTGTTTTGGGCGTTGGGATTTCCTCTTTTTTCTTTGTTCTCATCCTAATTCCTTAGGAGCAGTGATACTGCAAAGGACTGAGTATTTGGGTAAAGAAAGACTGGCATTATATAATTTGTTGATATCACTAATTGGTCTGCACTGCTCTGTAGCAGTTATATAGAGTACAGCACCGACTTCTTATATCCAGGGTAATTAGGAATGTGTGTGGGAATGTTTTGGATTCCTTCTGTAACCTAAGGTGACCTTTTAGCTACTGGAATTACACCATGTTCATGGTTACTTTTCTTGGCAGACTATATGAGATTTTTAACATTTTCTTACTCTGTTAAAAAATCACCCTGTAGCAAATAGCAAATCTGAAGACTGGCCATGAAGAATATCCAGGAGTGTTTTGAAGCGTTGTCTCTTTGTGCTCCCTCTCTGTGCTGAGCAGGGTGGTTGGGTTGGCAACTGCTGATGAGTTGGGTGGAAGAAAGCTTCTGTGGGTCGGGTGGGAAGTGTCTGAGCAACAGAGGAGGTGGTGCCTGAACAGGATGAACGTCAGCAACCATAAATTGGGCTGTCTCTAGCTGATGTCTAGCCAAATCAGCTAGGACTGGGCAAATAGATAACATATTGTGGAAAAATTGCTTGGGGAGAGTATGTTTGCCTCTCCCCTCTGAGATCTGGGGTTGATGGGAAAAGGAGCTCAATGAGCTGAGTAAACATGGTTGTTAACTCAAGCCGTAGTTGTGTGGGCATGGGGATGGAGGAGGGCAAGCAACCCAAGCCCCTTGTCACAGTAATACCTGAACTTGAACCTGAGCAGGTCCAGACCCATAACTAGCTGCAAAAAGTATCTCCAACTGCTCTTGCATAGAGAGTTGGCACAGTCCGTCCTCACTTCCTAAGAGGAATTATCACAAAGAAAAAATAACAAACACTTTAAAAATTAAAATGGATTAACGTTTCTAAATACACAAATACCATTGATGTGGATTGCCTAGGAAACCCACAGCAGTTTATCCAGCAGGTTCTCGCTACGTGTGCTGTGGTGGCACTTAGCAAATAGGATTTTCTCTGTGAAATTAAATCCATCAATGGATATTAAAATGGAGATGACCCCTTGTCTTTGAAACTGAGCATTAGTGGAATGACCGCATCTTAATCTGGAGATGAAACTTCCACTGGCTGGAGTTTCCTTGGGGTGATGGAGGAGGTTACTGGTGCTGGTGAGGGCTGGGGAGACACAGCTGAATTCATGGAAGGATCATGGAAACAATTGTTGACTTCATCTGGAAACGAAGACCCAACAGCCTTTTTTTCAAAGCCTTGTTGAAAAATATCCAAAGGCATATCTGCAATTTAGAAATCCAGCATATGCCACAACGTCTCAGCAACAGATCTGGGCAGCGAAGTCATATTTCTATAGACGTTGTATAAAAGTAGCCATAGCAATGCTAATTTGTGTGTTGTCTAGGGAGCAAGCACAGACCGTCAGAACAGGACTAATCTCCCTCTGTGTTTTTTCTAATAAAAAGGAAGAACACTAAATAATTAACATAAACAAATGAAAACTAATTTTCCAATTTTTAATTTTTACCCAATTGCATGATCCATGTTAATGAATAATTTACAAGTCAGAAATGAATATAAAATTAAAATATTTCTCTGGGGTCTGCTGTACGCATTATCTGAACATCCTATCTGACTGTTCATTTATATATATATTATATATCAAAAAAAAAAAAGTAAAAAATAACCCCAGAGAAAACAGCATTCGGCATGAACCAGGCTGTAATGAAAAGAGCTGCAGACTCCAGAGGTTTTACCATTTCCTTATAGACCTGGGATCATTTGTCTGAGGCTGTTTTTGAATTATTCATATAAACTGTAGCTCTTTGCTTTCAGAGATTGAATGTGACCAGCTTCTATCATATGGCTTCACATGCTGCTTTTTTGTTTGCATTTAAGTTTTTTTTTTTTACAGGGTGCCCTTTATTCAAAGGCTCTGCTGGATGCTGCAGGATTCTATCAGCCACACATTAAACATTAAGAACCTGTATTGTGGTTAATACTGAGGGTTTCACACAGCAAATAAGGCAGCTGGTGGGAGAGTGAGCCAAGGAAACAAGGGAATGTAATAGCTGAAGAGCTAATAAACCTTGGAAATAATGCTGTGATTCTGCTTTGACTTTGGAGTGCTACCACCAAGGAAAAAGTATGTATTTTTTTAGCTCAAAATGCTACATGTTGGTTTTAAGAATCTTCTGCAGCCCAGTGCCCTATGTTAGAGCCTATGTTAGGACTAACAGAATGCCAGATTGACACCAGTGCCTCTATGCCAGCATTTTTGTTTGGATCGGGAGAATGTCTTTGAAACAAATTTCCTGATTGCCCTCCCTTACTCTGCTTGGACTCAGGATATCTCACACTGCACAAGCAGTGGGGACTCAAGGACATGGCCACAAGTTGCACCAGGGGAGGTTTAGATTAGACGTCAGGAAAAACTTTTTCTCCCAAAGAGCGGTCAGGCACTGGAACGGCCTGCCCGGGGGGGTGGTGGAGTCAACATCCCTAGTGGTGTTCAAGAACCGTCTGGATGAGGTGCTACAAGACATGAGTTAGTAGCTCAGTGGGTAGTACGGGTGACAGGAGGACGGTTGGATTAGATGATCTTGTAGGTCCTTTCCATCCTTGTGTTTCTATGAACAGTATTTGTTGTGGCTGGAGCTAAGCTCAAAGCCACTGATAGGTGTTTGCCCCTAGGACCAAGTTGTTGATATCCCCAGCAGCTTATCAGGCTATTGGTTTTGCCATGTGGATCTGCTCCTGATCCATCCCACTACTTCCTAATGTAGATATTGCCAAGGGTCACACCAAGGTGTCACACTACATCTTCAGCCTTCCCACAAGAAACCTGTGATGCTACAGGGAAATGTAGTGGTTTAACTTTCCTACCCTTGTCCATGGCTAATCAAGTTTGAAGATGGCAAAAGGGAAGGGAGGTCTTGGCCCTATTGGAGCTCTTCAGATCCTGAAACACAGGTTCTGGTTGCTTTCTTTGTGATTAGAAGAGCATATTTTGGGTGTAGTTGTCTGGGCTGGATGACTATGCAAGGCTTTAAATTTTTCTTCCATCTGAGGTGGATGACTTTTTTCCTTTTCTTTTTTTAAATAATACTGAAAATGTCAGTGTCTGAAGATCTTCCTTGAAATATTATGTTCAAAACCAAGGCAGCTCTGTAGAATCTTATTTTCGAGGGGGGAAAGAATTTCCTTTGGCTACCTTTTTCTCTTCAATTGCTCAAGGACAGAATTATCCAAATGTTACTTTAAATTCCTTTTGACTATCAAGTCACAGCAACCTTATGTAAAGCATTACAACCATATTGTCACAAGACAAGTGGCATTCAAAACTGGCAGCCAGCTTAAGTTACTCCTAGTGTTAGACATATAGAAAACTGTTGTGTCTCAGATTTTTCAACTCTTTACTAGCTCTGACAGTTGTTGAGATGAGCATGAAGACCTAAACCAAGGAATGAGAGCAAAGAATGGAGAGTTATCTAAGAGATTACAGAAGATTAAATGGAAAGGAGAAAACTCTGGTTTATAGCTCAATTGATTCATGTGGTTTACAACCAATGATTCAACGTGCTTCATGCTGCAGATAAGAATATAGTTGGGACAAATTCTTTATGGTCTAGTCTAATTAGTATCATAGAATCATAGAATCATTTAGGTTGGAAGAGACCCCTGGGATCATCAAGTCCAACCATCAGCCNACTTTGTCTACATTACAGTAACAGCCCTCCAGAATCTGGACTTCAGCAAATAGCTTGGTAACTGCAGCCAAGTTCCAATAAGGATGTCCTTGGCTCAATACTTTGGAGTGATATTAGAAGATGTGACAGAACCCTGCTGTGTATCCTGATAGTTGTACTGTGATATGGAGATGCTACATCAAAGGCAGTCTCAAGAGTATGTGCTAAGAGAAAGCACAGTCTGTAGCCCACTCCAGCAACACCAGCTGAAGGTTTGAGTGACTCACCCTGGGAGAGTCAAAAGCCTGAGCTTTAATTCTCCCTGTAAGCTGGAGTGCTGCTGATGAACTACTCTCTGAAGGTACCTGGACACCTGAGAAGAGTCTTATACACACATCTCGGCATTCAAGCAGACTGTTCTCTGGGGACTTATAGCCTGTTATTCTGCATTTGGCATCAGGGTTTTCTGGAATGTAAGGAAGGCAGCAAGTATAGCCTTTACTTGGGAAATTACAGTCTGAGAAGTGATTCTGTCCCTCTGCTCTACTCCCTGGTGAGAGCCCACCTTCAGTGCTGCATCCAGCTCTGGGGCCTCCAGCATAAAATGGACATGCATCTATAGGAGCAGGTCCAGAAGAGGCCACAAAGACACTTGGAGGGCTAGAGCACTATGAGGAGAGGCTGTGTTGGGGTTCTTCAGCCTGTCAAAGAGAAGGCTCTGGGGAGATGTTACAGTTCTTTCAGTACCTAAAAGGGGCACAGGAGAAATGGGGAGGGAATCTTCATCAGGGAGTCTAGTGATAGGACAAGGCATAGTATTTTTAAACTGAAAGAGGGGAGATTTAGATTAGCTATTAGGGAGAAATTCTTGAGAGTGGTGAGACACTGGAACAGGTTTCCCAAAGAAGCTGTGGCTGCCCCATCCCTGGAGGTGTTCAAGACCAGGCTGCACGGGGCTTTGAGCAACCTGGTTTAGTGGGAGGTGTCCCTGCCCATGGCAGGGGGTTGGAACTTGATGGTCTTTAAAGTCCCTTCTAACCCAAGCCATTCTGTGAATCTACAATTTATGCAAACATTATAATGCAAAGACCTTGAAAGTGAGCTATTCAAGAATGTAATAGTCCTCGCTAAAAATGCAGTAGTAGCACCAATTACCAGTTCTTGAACAGCTTGTAAAAGCTAGTATAGTAGCAGTATTTAAACAGTAATGTCCAGTTAAAAAAAAGTTATGAGGACATCTTTTTCTCTGTGTTTTGGAAATGTGCTTTTTCTGCTGCTTTTCAAAGAATCATAGGCCTGTTCAGAAAAACATCTGTGCATGGTTGTAAGTGCTGTAGTATTTTATCATTGTGTGCCCAACTGCAGTGAAATCTTTCAAGTAACAGAACTCCTGCCAATGCTATCTCCCTCTTGATACGCTCTGGATGTAAGAAGCAGACTGAAATGTTTGCTGGGCTAGAGGAGAAGAAGAGAGCTCTCCTGACCTGAAATGAGTTTCATTGGGTTTTCCCTGCTGATGGGTATCAGGTTAAGAAGCATAACTTCTGGAAAAGCACTTGCAGCTTCTTGTAGCCAGCTATTTCATTGCTGTTAATCAGATTTATAAAGTGCCATCCTGATGTTTATCTGCTCCAGGTGAAAAGCATCGCTGCAGCAGGGGATGCAGTTGCTAGGCAACCGCCTTCAATTAAAACATCTTCTTAGATATCCGCGGTATATGAGAAATTAGATTTAACTCCTCAGGAGCTCAAACAGGAGCAACCTCTGAACCAAGCAGATACTGTCATAGATCTCTCCTCTTTTACATCAGCAGTTGCCATCACTTTGCCTATAATATAAAGCTTGGGTGTGTTGTGTTATTTCTCTCCAGGTTAGTGATGTGTCTCCTGCATGTGCTTATCATTAGCAAGGTGCCTGAATTTTCAAGAATATGTAATGTTAGACAGCTCTGAGGAGGGAGAGAGGCTTGAACCAGCCTCTGACCTTAGGAATCTTGGAATTCTACCCTGGGAAGCATAGAAATTAAAAATGGCTCAACCTTAGCCTCAAAACAGAGCTCATATCTAAGTGTTACTAGAGTGCCCCTTCAAAAGACGCTCTGAATAGATAAACTTTTCAAAATGGATTTAAGCCTAGATTTTGAAAGGAGTTTGCCATCTCTGCCTATCACCATCACTTGCTTCTGCTCCACCTCCCCTGGTGGTCATGGCTTGTCCCTTCCCCTTGTTTTGAAGGACTCCAGCATGGACAGGCTGTTTACAGACTCTGTAATACACTTGTTCTTGTACAAACTTGGAAACACAGCCTTTGCACCACAGACCACTTAAGTTTCCTCCTAAAAGCAGCAGAAAGATGATATTTGGAAGTGCTATCATTTTTAGGATGCTGTTTTCAGGCCTCCCAACAGTTGAAGGATAAAGATGAGGGGGTTTCTTTTAAAAACTAGAAAGATGTGTGCTGTTGGTTGCTTTTGTGGAAGATTAAAAAACAAATAAACAAAACCCCAACAAATTGAGAGCTCTTGGAAGGTAAAATGTTGCTGAAGTATCAGGAGGGACTGGAAACACAAGAACGAGAGGCCTTTTACATTGAGGGGTTCAATAACATTAAATGCTGAAAATCCAGTTTTCTAATTTCTGAAGTGCTCTAATGCATAAATTTTGTTGAAAATTAATAGGATCTGGGTGCTTTTCCTTGTATCGGATAAAAAATAATGCCTGAGCAGCTTCTGTCCTAAGATCCCAGGCAAGACCACAGCTCTGTTTTAAAAATGTTCATGGTATTTGTGCATTATCTGCTTGAGGACAGGGAAGCTCTACAGAGGGACTTGGCTAGACTGGATAGATGGGCCAATGTTAATGGCATGGCCTTCAACGAGGCCAAG
>VZTM01021279.1:91425-195283 GCA_013400555.1 Jacana jacana
AACGAGAGGCCTTTTACATTGAGGGGTTCAATAACATTAAATGCTGAAAATCCAGTTTTCTAATTTCTGAAGTGCTCTAATGCATAAATTTTGTTGAAAATTAATAGGATCTGGGTGCTTTTCCTTGTATCGGATAAAAAATAATGCCTGAGCAGCTTCTGTCCTAAGATCCCAGGCAAGACCACAGCTCTGTTTTAAAAATGTTCATGGTATTTGTGCCTTTCAAGTTTACCTCAATCTTTTTGCTGAGGACCCATGTAGCTTTTGGAGAAGTCCCGACAAGGCCAGAATACTCTGTTTCCTTTTTGAAACAATCTCCTAATCGCTTTCCTGGATGCAAGCAAGCCTCCTGAATGTAGTATTGGAAGAAGTAGACAGTATTTGAAGCTTCTACCTGCTGTGTTTTAGAAGTTGATGCTAAGAAGCATAAATACAAAAAAGCAGCAAATATCTGTTGCATTGCATTTTTACAAGGTCCAGTGGCTTCACCCTTTCTGCTCTTTTGAAACACCCAATGCTTGGCATCCTCCAGCACCTCGAGTTACATACCAGAAGTAACTTCAATCCTGAAGAGCAGTAGAAATTTAACATAAGCTGTGAAGTAACTAGATCCTAGCTTTTTAACTGACAGAACTTTATGTGTCTTTAGTGCTCTTTTAGTACTTGGGATTTTTTTCTTGCTGTTCACAAAAGAAAAAGGTCCACATGGTTGCTCAGCTGCTGAACAGAGTATACTACAATTTGCAATTATATTTAACTTTTATGCAGAAAATTGGATAGGTGACTTTTGATGGGTATACTTGCTCTGAAACCTGCTGTGTTCTGTGATTATTTTTTTTCTCCAGGATTCATATAGCGATAGCTAATGTGCTAAAACCACAACTGAACAGTTTTGTAATTTGCCTCTGAGACTAATCTGTGGCCATCTTTTTAATGGGATTGTAAATTATATGCACTTTGTAAAGGGACTACAGTAGACTGAACAATTGTGTTAATGACTTTTATCAAGAGATTAACTAGGAAGGCAGGGTGTAGAAGATTAGATTATTTCACCTGTGAGATTGCCAGGGGAACATCTTTATGACTTGCCTAATTAGCTTGGTACCATTTTATAGTGATCCCCAGCAGTACCACAAAAGTTAGAGGAATTTCTGCTGTGATCCTCATCTTAAGTTGTGCTGTGGCTGTTTCCAGTCGTGTTGCAGTGAAATGCCGGAGAATAAACAATCTTTTTGAAGGAGCTTAAAAAAATCACTTAGCAAAATGCTCTGTGTGTATGAAGCCTCGTATATTTGGTGATGTTCTGCCAACTTGGGATCTCTAACTTAATAAATTTACTATCCAGTTTGCATACAGCAAGCTAGAGACTGAGAAATAAAAATAAAACGAAATAAAAGAAATCCCTGCTGAATTAAACTGACGAGTTTTGCAAAAGGTTATTAGTTCGAGCTGTTTTTCCTTGCAAGAACAGCAGCTGCTTGGGAGCCCATGTTGGCTCCCTGGCTTACAGCTCAGTGCTGGCAAGGTGGGAATGATATATGGATGTAGGGTGCTCTTATCTCAATCCTAAAATGCTATCGGTGTTCATTGGGATCCAACCAAGGACTGTGACATTTGCTTTACGCTAGGTAGCCTCTTTGCTACTATCCCTGCTGATTTAATTGGTCTGTGCTTGCCTCTTAGTGTAATTATGCCCATCCTTAAAATGGATATGATGCAGATTTACTTCTTGAGAGCATTGAGGAAGCTCTGTGGAATTTCCAGTTAGATCTGCACAGAAAAATGCAAAGCTTTTGTTACTTCTGAACTTCTGGGATGTAATGCCTGGATTGGATGATGAGGGACATGGGCTAGTCTGGATGCAGGGTGCTCTCCTGGTGGAAGCATTCAGCCTCAGAAGACTGTTTCTCTGTTTTTACCACTGATCATTATGGCTGAGCAGTTGCTAGCTGCTAAGTATAAAATATTTTCCTCTTGTGTTAGAAAATATCTTACTGTATAATCAAGAAGTGCTGGGGATGTGAAGAAAGGTAGCACAGGGATCGATACTGACATAACTTGTGCTTAGTGTCTCTAGCAAGCACAGCTAAGCTGGCACATTAATAAGTGGATTGCTGGTTTCTTGGTGTGCTTGCATGGTTATAAGCATCAGCATGAATGAGTAGTTTCATTATTATCAGCACAGAAAAGCTATTTCTCATGTTGAAGACAAACACAAGAGTGTTTGGTGGAAATTAAAATATACTTAGAGATTAAGACCCTAATTGAAACTGCTTGGTATGTAGTTCATCATAACAGAGAAAATAGTGCACGTATTCTTTTGTGAACATAAAATCTGTAGCTACAAATGTTCTTGTCTGGGGTCTTTGACCAGAGATTTCACGTGGCTGCTGGCTGTGCTGGAACCTCTCACTTGGGTGCCTTGCAGGAGAAGGGACTGTGTTAGTGACAATGTCTCAAACACCTGAAAATGGGAACAAAGCACAGCAGTCTGTGTGTTTGGGCTGACTGGAAAGTGGTGGTCTCATCTGGAAGCCAGTGCTGGTCCTTGATGCTGCAGCTGAGAACAAAGCTGATGTATAAACAGCAGCTATGTGGCGTGGAAAGGCTTGATGAGCCAAAGCATGCTGGAGTCATCTTGGCAGCCTCCTCTGTGCATACCCATCCACATTCATTGTGGCTTGGAGCTCCTTAGTAATTCTGACTCACTTCTCTCTTCACCACCCTGGCACAGGGATGCCTATTCTGCCCAGGGATGGGTATTCCCATGAATGCAGTATTGGAGGACAAAGCTTCCTAGCATTAAATCCTGCAGGTGCATTGTCCAAGCAAGGGCAGTTGCTGTGAAGCTGATGGCTTGGGGACTGCTTTGTAAGTGCTGCTATGGTGCAATGTAATAGACATTTGTACGTGCTTTCCGGAAAGCAACTCCTTTTGGTTATGGACCAAGTAGGTAGTGCTTGGTGTAAATGAGGCTTTGAGAAATGTGAGAAGGGTAGAAAAGTGTTTCTGTAACAGATGTGATTTTTTTTTTCTTTTTTCTTTTACACAACCTTCTGATTCCTAAACTAGTTCATCAGTCTTCTCTTTTGTGAAAATTAGTAGACAGTACCACATACTGAAAAGCTGAAAATTGGATTAATATATTTCTTTTCAGTCTTAAAACAGTCATCTGTTGTTGTCATTAGAAGTAATAGGCTCATGAGCTATAAAAAGAGCTGCTTACTTTTTCTGTGGGAGAAAACCTCCACTGGGAGTTCTGAAGATGGATCTGTCATGTCAGATTTTCCCCCTGCCTTCCCCTTCCTGGCATGCTGAAATCCACACTGGCTTGGTTGCAGTTTCATCATATTTCTCTCAAAATTAAGCTGGACTCAACTGTAATTTGCAACAAAAACTTGAGGGAGATGGAAGATCTTTCTTCCAGTAGAGTGAGTGGGTTGGGTGCAGATTTGTGTTGTTTGTAAAGTAACTGTTAGACCACAACTCTGTTCTCTTTTCAGCAAGCGTAATTCTGCAGCCCTTCAGAGAAAAGGGCAAAGTAATGATAAAGAAACTTGCTCTTGGTAACACTTAAGGACAGACATGTCTCTTCTCCATAAAAACATTCACCTCTCACTATCCATGTAATCTAGCCAATGCTCTTCTTTTCAAGGTGCAGCTTTTGTGCCATAAAGCAAAACACAAAACTGCAGTTGCCACTTACATTAATTTCTTGAAGATTAAAGTACAACTCTGCATGAACTAACGCTGGGTTGGAAAGTTTAATTTCTTCTGAAAGATTCTTCTTCACTGAAAGATTAATTTCTTCTGAAAGATTCTTCTTCACTCTCTACAACTGCTTGAAAGGGCACTGTAGAGAGATTGGTGCTGGTCTCTTCTCACGGGCAATTAGCAACAGGACAAGAGGGAATGGCTGCAAGCTGCAGCAGGGTAGGGTTAGGCTGGACATTAGGAAAAAATTTTTCACGGAGAGAGTGGTCAGTCAGTGGAATCAGCTGCCCAGGGAGGTGGTGGAGTCACCATCCCTGACTGTGTTTAAGAGCAGATTAGATGTGGTGTTGAGGGATCTAGTGTAGGGGAGAACTTGTAGAGTAGGGCTGATGGTTGGACTTGATGATCCCAAGGGTCTCTTCCAACCTAAATGATTCTATGATTCTATGTTATTAGGCTTTGCTTCCCTCTCTGCAGTGCAGTGTTCACAGCTGACAGCCCTGTTGAGCTTTGGCCCCATTGTCTCCATGGACAAGCCCTGGACATGCCCCATTTGGGATTTTGGAGCTGCATTTTGCTATCCATGACTTGCAGAGAATGCTGGTTTCTCTAACAGTGGTTGTAGTGTCAGTTGACATGTTGAAATTGTTGGTTTTTTTCCAAATGTAAACTTGCTTTTGAAAAAAAAAACGCACCAACAGCAAAACCAGTGTTTCCTACAGCGCATTGGTTGCTGTCTTTAGCAGCTGTGGTATAGGTTGTTGCTGTAGTAAAGGCAATATATAATGGATAATATTTAACACACGTTCTCTGCTTCAGTGAATTTTCAGTGGTTTACAACAGGTTCTGTACTGTCACATCAGGTCCCATACAAATGGCATTGAAATCCTAGATATGGTTACAGCATCTCCTCATCCCACAGGTGAATCGTGTAACGCCTGCTGCTACTTGTGGCACAGCTGTCATCTGACTCCAAAAATTTCTAGACTTCAGTGAGAAATTTGCTTTCTTGCCAAAGACTTGCACCCCAGTGTGTGTGTGTATGTGTGTGTGTGTATACTTTTGTATTTTTCCCTTGGACTATAACCTAGGAAATGCTTTCTTTGCTGAGTCACCTGTAGCACTCATGTTATTCCAAACCTTTTCCTCAGCGGTCAGACTGTCTGTAGTTTCAGAAGCACTTTGGCGACAGAGAAGCCAAGATGTCAAGAGGCTTCATTCTCTCTAGTTGGTTCCCTCGGCAAAAGTTAAAAGCTTGTGTATTTGAGGCAGAATCACTGCTCTTGAAAGCCCTGACCGCACTGACAGCATCAGAAAGAAGAGGCTTTTTAAAAGGAATCTAACTTGGCTTTTTAATGGTATTCATCCTTGTGCAACGTTTCCAGAGCTGCTGTAACTATGAAATAATGTTCCGTAGCCATGGTGCAATAGATTACTCTTCCTTAAGGCAGAGTGAAGGAAGGAAAAGAAAACAATTTATTGATATCACAGAAAGCGGAGAAGAGCTCAACAGGTCATCCTGTGAGTGCTCTGTTCCCCTGGGAGATATCACCAGCATTGCTGCATTTCCCTTCCAGCTGTTTACCCCCACTTATGAGAGGAATTAATGTCAGCTGTCCTGGGCATCATTGCATAGCCAGGATTGTAGCAAGGGAATTAGGCAAGAGCTCAGTTCAAATATATAAAGGCCAAGGGTTTTCTGCTTTTGTTTTCCTATGCTGGGTTTATACTTTGTCAATGAAGTTTTGTATTGAGTCCTATTTTGATTAAAGGAGCAGATTAAGTGAGGAGAGACTGGGAGGAGAAACAGTCAAGTATTCTGTCCATAAGGTATAAATATGGAGGTGGGGCTTTAAAGTATTACCGGTTCATATATTAGGTGATGAAAATGTCCCATGAAATAGGAGTAAAACTCTGAGAAACTATGCAGCAAGGAGTTTACCTTGGGCAGAACAATCTCACTGCTCTACTAAATCTTTGCCTTCTCTGCCTCATTAGATTTTCAGTGAAGGGACTGAGGGAAGTACCTACAACCCAACATTGGGTTCCAGCTTCTGAAGCCCAGTCAGCACCAGGCAGGTGGTGGTGCTGTGTTGTTGATGCGTTAGCAGGCAGGAGCAGGGTGAGGGACTCAACTACCAGTTGTTCCTGAAATACCATGGTAAACCACAGAAATCAGTCTGAAAGCCATTCAAATCAGCATGGAGATTTCAGACCGTCTGGACAAGAAGCCCCTCAACAGAAGGCACTTTTCAGTGCGAGCATTGTGCAGCGTGTGTGGGGACATTATAGGTATGCACTACCTGTGAAGAATGAGGGGAAGAAAAAAAAGGTACAACAGATTTCAAAACACCAAATGGAGCAAGTAAGAAGCCAAAAAAGACTTGTCAACTGAGTCACATTGTAAAGAGGACCTGAGTGCACCTTTGGAAAATTAGACAATAGTCTGTAAATATACTAGCTAGTAAACTTGCAGGAAACTTGTTTTTGAAAAAATTTCCTGGGTGTTGGACTGTGCTGGAGAACAGTGGGAAGCAATGTGGTCCTTCTCAAAGAATAACCTAAATTGTAGCAATTGGGCTCTCCAAGCATAACTTAATTGTCAATAAACTAAGAAAGTGCATCTCTTAAGAAGTATCTCTTCAGTATCCAGAATAATGGAAATACAAGCAGCATATTGTGAGAGTTAATTGCCTAACGGCTGCTGTTCCCATATGCTCTGTGTTCCATCAGGTAGATTTTCAGAAACCTTGCTGCAGCACCAGCACACACTGGTTTGTGTTGAACAGCTGTGGTGCTTAATGCTCCAGTGGCAGTCTAATCAGAGGTAACCTCTTTCCAGACTGAAAAGTTTCAGTGGTGCTTGCCCTTTGATTCCTACTCTGTGTCTCATCTGCTGTTCAGTGTGGCACTTTCTTTTGTTGAGTAGTCCTCAGGTTTTGGTTGACACCTTTGGTTTGCTTGGAAAGAGGAGTGCACAGACAGAGCCCGCACACATTTACCCTGTGCTCACCAGGAACAATATTTGTGGAGACCAGAGAGACTATGGTCTCCCTGTAGTGAAGATGAGCCATGGAAGGGAAATACAGGTGGCATTTGATGGAAGAGTCTGAAAGTGCTTGCCATTAATTAGTGATTGGTAACCACATTCTATTTTAACTAATCAACATCAGAGTCCTGATGCACAAGGGAAAAATGAGCTGTGCACTTCCTTGAAGATATTGGGACCTAAATGGACAAGGTGCACCGAAGAAAGGAGGTGGAAAGACCTAAGATGCCATCAGAGGTAGGCTAGGATCCAACCTGAATCCCTATGCTGTGTTTCCCTGCAGTAACTTCCCCATTTCAGCCAGGCTAATTCACATTTTGTTTCTAAATCTGAATATGAAACTTATTTAAGAAGGTTTAGGTAACTCTACTGATGGCACAATTTTTTTAAGTGGTCTGGCAAATCGTTCTGACAGCTGTGGATTGCAGAGCCCCTGTAGCAGTTAATCTTGTTCAGGTAACATACTTTTCTTGAACGTTCATAGCTGAAGTGTTCAAGGTCCCTGTTGGGTTGCCAGAGCGAATAAAATAGGACCTTCCCCCTCCCACCCCAATGTAGAAAAGCCCCTATCGTCTGATGTGTCTTTTTCTTCTGAGGTATGAAGCGGTTTCCACTGTCTGACATTTAATTACTGACTTCACCAGATGCTTAGTGTATTCAGGGAGTAGCATTAGCTTTTACATTCCAGCCCCCAAAATGGGATATAGAAAGCTCTTTGCATCCCTGAAATTGGGAATTAATGCAGATTGTCTCATGTCTGCCTAGACTGTGACTCTTTGTGCCTCTGACGTACCCCCATACCAGGCACAGAGGTACCACCAGAGATGCTGCTTTGGGGGAAAAAACCCCACCCAACCCTATTGTGTACTGGGAGGGAACAGGAACTTCAGGGGGCTGTTTGTGTAATCCAGTGTGTTTCCCACAGGAGCAGCTCCTCGATGCCAGTATGAATGGGTGCCCAAAATAGTAGCGAGTAAAAGCCTTCACTGCTAAGGATCCTGATCTTTCTATCCTCTTTAGACTCATTGTATCCTGCTAAGAGGCTTAATTAACACACTGCTTGACAGGCCTTGTCAGACTGAAACACGGACTCTGCGTCATTTAATACAGGGGCCATGGTCTTTCCTGGCAAAGCAGGGCAAAATAGAAATGAAAATTAACAAACTGAAAGATTAAAAAGGGGAAAATTAATAAAACCCAAGATACTTCATGGACATAAAGTCAGGTGAGGGGTGGAGGGGTGGAAATTGTTTGTTGAATGGGAAACAAAGTCTTAAAATTATGGGTAAGACCAAACATGGGTGTAAGCAGCTCAGAACAGCACTGGCAATGTGCTGTTTTCAATAACCAAAAGCAGTCAGGGTGCTTGAAGAGCAGCTGAGGCCACTGCTTTTGTGCTGGAGTATGAACTGCAAATGCATCAGAGCTGGTGCTAAAGGTGGTTTAACAGTGAGTGTGCTGTCCCTAGACTGGCATGATGGACTGGGAGAAGTGAGCAGCAGCAGAGAGTGCTTTGTTATTTTTCCATCTGCTCTGATGATCACAGGATTGGAAAATGGCAGGAGGTGAGAATGTTAAAGCCTATAAATTGGCTTCCTAATAAGTGACAGAAAGAGGCATCAGGTGGCTTTGATAGGAAGATGGATCCTGTGTGGCTTCCTGTCTTAAGGGTGGTGTCATTGCAGCATTTTTGGCTTCAGACTGCCTTCAGCTGTGCTTGCCTTAGCTGTGCCATCACTTCAGAGGTTGTGCTGGCGAAGGAAGGATCAGTTCTGCCCATGCCTGTGTCAGTACTATCGAGAAGAACTGACATGTTTGCCTTTAAATGCAGCGGCACTGCAATGATGAGACAGGCTAACATGTTTGCTGGCAAGAATGGCTGTGAAAACTCCAGTGATCTTTATTGATGTTTCCAAATTAAACCTCCCTGTGTAGCGCTGGCAGGCTGTGTAGCACTGGCAGGCTGGTGAGACAATTCTCCTTCAAGGCAGCAGTTGGGCTGTGCTCAGCTCTGCTGCACCTCACCCAGTGCTGATGCTCCAGCCCCTTTTCAGCATCCTCCCTTTGCCCACTAGTGCCCTGCAGTCCAACACAAAGGTGCACCCTGTGGGGTGAGAGCAATCGCGCTGCTCTAAAACCAGGTTTCTCCCATCACTATGGTGTTTCAGCAAACAACTTGCAAGTAAGGAGAGGAAGAGATGCACGTAAGTGGAAATATTCCTCCATAACAGAAAATCACTGTTCAACAAAATTTTTCTTGAAATTTGGAACAACATCAATGAAATAGAGCACTACCTAAAGCTGACATGTTTGAATAACTGCTATGTTCACTTTTAATTCTAAAATGGAAAAAAAAAAACAACCCCAAACCTTTTTACTGCTATTTTTGGGCTGTGGTTCTACTGAAATCGGAGCTTTCTCTTCCCATCTCCGTCTCTCTGACCTCTCGGGAAGCACTGTAGTGTATTCATTGAGCAGCAAGTGACAGACCTCTTAGGCAGAGATATTCAAACAGTAGCACGTGTGGCCAAAATGGATTTTGAAAATTAATTTTTAATATGTGGCCTCAGCCCTGATTTCTCTGTGCTAGACTAAATCCACAGGTATAAATAGATCCACTGACCTGAGTGGGTATTTTTGGGTATAGTAACAGCAACAAAAAAAAAGAATTGTTGCCTCCTACTTGAGGTAAGTGTTTTTCTAGGTATGATTTAACATCTGCAGATTTCTTTCCTTAGACTTTGTACGAAGAACTGTTTTTTGAAACAGACCTCTTTGAAAGGAATTTAAAGACTAGAGCATTTAGATTGTTTTAGATTTCTGTTCCTCTGTGTCTGAACCTCTCTTGGATGGATGGCTGCCGTCATCTTCATGGCTGGCCAAACAGGAGGTGGCATTTCTGTGCAAGCCCAAACAAACACCAAAGTCTGTGGCAACCTTTGGGTCACTCCATTAAAAATTTACCCTGAAAGCTGCTGAGGGCAGCTGGGGCAGGTTGCCAAATCACTCCACTGGACATGTACACACAGAGCCTGTCCTTGGGCTGCTTGGAGCCAAATACAGCTGATTTGCAGTGGGAAAAGGTAGAGGGACATAGGATGTTCTTCCTCTAACTAAATCCTGACAGCAAAGCCAAGCCAGGCTTTCATAACGTGTGGACTGCACTGGGAGCCAGCTCAGTGCAGCTTAAGACAGCACTCCCACACAGGCTTCTCCCTGGTGAGGTTCTATAAACATGAGCCCCTTGGTCCTTTCTGTCCCACAAGGTTACAGGGTTTCCTGGCAATGATTAAGTCGTTGCAATAGTCTAGTTTCCTGGAAGTACAGATCTACAACAAAAAAAATGTTACAAGAATGTTACATGTTAAAGACTAGATAAAGACACTTTAGTTTGCTCTTAACACCAGTCTTGCACTTCAGGCTTTCATTACTTTTTCTTCCTTAGGCATCTATATGTGTCTGTAACTACCCGATTGCTGTTAATGCCTGTATTCAACTGAAACAGGAAAAAGAAAACTGCAGTAAATTTTACAATATGTTTACATTATAACAAGTTTATGGAAGGCATTGTAATTCATCGTGTACTCCAACAGAAGTATGGATCTCTTCCAATTTAATTTTCTGAAGTTCGAGTTTGCAGCTGGGTCACTCCTGGTGTAATCTGGGAGACGCATCTCCTAAGGCTGTGGGTTGGGAGAGCAGCGTGGCGGCTGTCACTGCCACCCATCAGTTACCGTGCCGGGGGCTGAGGGCAGAGCATCCGAATCCCCTTCTGTGGGTGCAGCAGCATAGCTAGCTTCATAAATTTTGTTGCAAGGAGCAATAATCAATGCTTCATGGTTAATGACGCAAAACTGAAATTAGTATAGATTTTATGTCTCCTTCTCTTCCCAATTATGCAAACATTACTATGCCACTTCTGTAGTTGCCTTATATTACAGCTTTTATAAAGACTGTCCGGTGATGTTTAATTGAAAGACTGAATAGTCAAAAATGTCACAACCAATTTTGGTTTTTACTCTTTTTTTTGTGTTCAGTCTTCACCCTGAGGTTAATAGAAAATGATGTCAAACACAAGAAATGATTTATGTAAGTCATGCAGGTTTTGTCACCCAGAGCTATATATAAAGTCAATTGCAAATTGTTTTCCCATTCTAAATTACCGTACATAGCTCTGGGATACGCTGAAAAAATGACCAGCAGAGTAATAGGAGGGAAGAAAAGGTTATCTTCTCAACTGAACTGCGCTTCAAAGAAAACAAATTTGAAAGTTGCTTGTTTTAAATATGCCCAAAGAGGGTGTTCCTCAGAGCAGACCATGGGGGAAAAAAAAATAAAACTAAGGCAAAAATAAAAAGTTTCACAACTGGATTATTTCCAATGGCTGTTGAGCAGTAGGCAGCAGCCAGGCCTCCTGAATCACACACAGTGCCTTATCAGCTGCAGCGTGTCCCCAAAATGTTGCTACAATTAGACACCCAGAGGGGCAAAGACTGGGGAAACATCTAACTTATCTTCTTGACAAATCTAGTTTATGCATAAAACATATTTTGGAGTAATAGTCCTTCCAAGGCTGGGAGGAAATCAAAGCTGTATTAGGAGTAAATCAGCTACCAACTGTGATCTTGTTTCATGTCGAACAAGGTAGAATCTTGTACAGGATTAAAAAGCACCATGTAAAATTTCTCTGTTTCACAAAATCGACTTAATTTGGGAAAGCAGAATGTAGAGTTGTCTGATCTATTGTGCTCCTGGAGATGGCAGCAGTCTTACTGGAAACAAAAATCTTTCATTCATGTCCAGGTCAGATAAAATATACAAGATGAAAATAGCCTTGTTTTGCCTTTCTAATGTTCTTAGTCTTCCTGACTGTATGCAAGGGAGATGTGAAGTAAATTACCTTCCTTCCTTACTCTGAGTAGCTTTTGCTTTTACATTTGATTCCCAACATAATGAGCTAAAAGAAATAAAAAGTCAACATCTTTGTATTTTGCATAGATTTCTCATTTTCTAGTGTTGCTTAATTATCAAACACTTGATGTATAAAAAGAAACATGAAGGCATATCTCCACATCTCAGTATGGTGATGCCCTTTGTATTGCATCGCAGGGATGCAGTCGGAGGGGGTTCAGTTTTTGCTTGTCAGTCCAGGTTTTTGGGAGACTGGGCATGTGTGCTCTGTGTGTGTGTATCCCAGTTATGCTAGGGTACTCCGTGAGGTTGTGCCCTGCCAGGGGACGGAAAGTTCAGCCCAGGAATTGCATCCCCTGGAGCATGCACTTCATTGCAACCGGGTTCTCCTCCACCTCTCAATTCCCAGCCCTTCTGAACAATAAAACCAGGCAGCCAGATACAATTTCATTTTTTAAGCCATATCTCTGTGCTGAATGTCGGGTAGATTTTTCCTGGGACATTAGTATGGATGCAGGGAACTCCAGCTATGTCTCTGCAGTTAAATTAGTGATATCTCTGCTACTGAATCAGGATCTGATAGAAATACCCTGGTAAAGGCATCAGGCTGTAAATCTCAGCCAGTGACTCTCTTAATTATGAGACTGAATGCTATTTGATTGCAGAACAAAGTACCTGAAAGTATAAGCTGATGCTCACTTGCCTCTTACCAATACCATCTCCTTCAAATCAAAGCAGCCACACACCTAAGACATGAAAGAATACTTTCCTCTTTTTCTCTGCCTGTTATTTTTGTAGGTCTGATATTCTCCTTCAAACTTTTGCTGGGCATATTCATAAATACACTGGTTTCCTGGTAGCTATTCCAGAAGTTTAAATTTGAAAGCAGCTCCATTAATTACATAAGGGACTATTTTGTGTTGTGATTGGTTCACAGTGTCTTGAGGTTGAAAGGGGAATCTCCAATGTCAACTAAGGACTTCCCATGAGCACATTGAAATGTTTTTTTTCTCTCCTTGTAGGAAGAACTCAGAAGGCTCCAGCACACCTTGGAACAGGTCAATGATGGCAAAGACTTGCTTCAAAGGTAAGCGTGTGATTTCTGTGGTCTTTCACATGTGATAAAGTGAAAGGGATTTTATAAAGCACCAGCCCTTTCTAAGGGTCAGTCTCGTTGTTGTAGACTAAGTTTTTTACTTGGTAATATACTAAATATTCAAGATTTTGCACCTCTCCCATAAATGATTCTTATTTTCAGTTACAGGAGGATAATTTCTGAAAACTGCTGCTGATTGAATGATGTAATTAAGTGTCCAGTAAAGTCTCAAAATAATTATACAGGTTGGGGCCTAATCTTACAAATTTTCATGTGAAGATCTTTCATACATGTTGCTAGTCCCATCCAAAGCAGCGTTCTGAGATGTTTGATTTTTATCTTCTGGCATTTTAAAATTAAATTGCTTTCTCAAACTGATTGGTTTGCAGCACCAATTCCTTGGTCATCATTTATTACAAAGAATTTTTTCTTCACATTCCTGTATGGCTTTTGCTGATGCAATTCATTTGCTACTGGCATTATCATTGTTACTTTCCATTTTACTCTTCAGCTTTTCAAATGTAGCCCCAGGGATGAAAGTTAATTTAACAAGTTATATATATATATATATAACAAATATTATATTTGCCAGTGGTTTTTTATTTGCAGTAGCTTCTTTGCTGGGTGTGCCTGTCTCTGGAGCTTTGGCATCTGGAAGGTTTAGTGCAAGGACTCAGGTAAGCTCCGGTCTGGAAACTGGACCCAAATTGGTACTTTTTGTCAACAGTCAAATGGAGCTGGATGCAGAAGCCTTCCTCCAAAGACAGTGACACTTTAAAATAAGCAGCTCTTGTACTTGTCAAAACTTCAGAAATCACAGTGATTGCAAAAATGTCACGCTAAGATACATTAAGCCCATTTTCTTTTCTTTTCCATAGCCATCAGCTTGCCATGGATGAAGAAAATAATATCGAAAAATATCATATCAACTTGCAGCCCTTGGAATCAAAAGTGAAAATGTAAGTAATGAAGAATGTAATTTATGCCTTTAGATACAGCTGAATTTGTCTCATTTCCAAACTGCAGAACCCAGACCATATCTATGTATTCCTGTCTAAGTTTACAAAAGCCTCAATTTCACAAGCTAAGCTCTTCTCTAAGAAGAGTGCAAATGAATGCTCTCTTTGAATCGAATTTCAAACACTAAACTTCAGTGTCACACTAATTTTGTTGTTTTCCCTGTGAAATTAAAGAATATTTGAGAATCTGCTAGATTTTTCAGACATTTAGAGAGCATGTTGGAGTGGGAAAGTATAGTATGGAGCAAGAAGAAGTCTCTTCACTGGTATTTTTCATATCTAACATGAAGCCTGGTTAAAGCTCCCCAGGTGGCTCACAGGACTCCTGCAAGGATCAGTCCTTGGCTTTGCATGAGCATGGCGATGTAAGTCTGAGGGGACTGCTGAGGGGTACAGCACAGCTATATGGCACTAAAAAGGCTGTGTTTTACTGAAAAACGTGGCTGTTCCTAGCACTCAGTTGAAACACATAAATGACATCTAGCTGTACCACCTGGAAGTAAGAGATAAGCATCACTGGTGTTCTGGTAGTGAATTCCCCAGCTTCTAAGTGCAATAAACTTCACCTTTGTAATACTTTTCTCACATGTTTAGTTTACCTTGGGGTCACTTATTCTAAAAGCTTTCACTGTGCTGTAATACACATGGTAATATTGGTGATATAACTTAAAACTTACTTACAAGTCTATCAGGGCAGAGGACTCCAGCCCTGGTGCAGGCATTGGCTCCATCCAGCTGACAACTCTGTGCTAACACAGTGCCCCTGGATTTCCCAGCAGACAGCAAAAGTTTAGCCTAGTTCCACTTGCATCAAAAAGTATGAGTGTCTTCTTTATGCTGAAGATGCAAACTGCTTTGTGACAAAATTCTGTGACACCAAGGTGTATGCGTTGCTACGTAACATACTGAATTTCACTTTCAGTTCAAAAGCTACAGCTAACTTGCTATATAAGACTTTAAAATATTAATCCTATATTAAAATATTAAAAGGACATGAAGTTTCAAACTAAAATCAAGCCAGCATCTTTTAGTCCTGCAAGCATAAGCCACATGGAAGAATAAATTTTCAGAGGGGTTTCTAGAAGGGTAGTTATGACTTAACCTCAGTATATTCTCAAGCTTTAAAATAGAAAATACAAGTAAATATAAATATGTAAATCCTACTCATAAATATTATGCAGCAAAGCTTGAAACTGAAACAATGCAAAGTGTAAGTGCCTGAGGTGTGAAGATGTGGCAATTTTTTAAAGCAAAATACATTTACTGAAAGCTACTCTGTTGGCACTCATGTCTGGGAGTTTTGCTGTCCATTTTAAAGCTGTTTTTAAAAAAACACAGGCCTTAACCTACCTGACTAGCTCTACAGTGCACCTATCCTCACAAGGTTGCAATGAATGGTGGTTTGTTTCTGATCTGGTATTTAAAAAAAAAATAATAAAATACATGTACTTGATTTCTTCAACCTTGAGATGTTCATAATGGCACGTGTTTTGGGAGCATTGTTCCCTGATTAGGAAAAAATACACACCAAGAGGCACTTCCCACTCTCTGGAGCTCTCCGCCCTGTAGGCAGTCAATGAGAAGTTGTAGGTGTCCTGGTGTTGAGCTACATCCTCCTCCTGTGAAACCGAGAGGTACCATTTTCTTATTTGACTTGCCAGTGCAGGATCAAATGCCTCTTCAGTGGTAGGTGGGCAGAAATGACATATTGACTATTAAAAAAGCAAGGTTAAAAGAAAAAAAAAAAAAAGTATTCCTATTAAAAAGTAAATCTGCACCAAAGTCTTTGGACCTTTTGGTTTGAACCATAAAGCACATAGTAAGGTTCCTTCAGGAAGCAGCATTGCCTTCTGCACTGCCCTGGAATGCAGTTACCACAAGTGAGAGCTGGGCAAGGTAGGGTTTGGTCATGGGACCCCTCCCAGGGATCCCCCCAGCAGCAAGGCTGGATGCTCAGTGCACCAAGCTCTTCAGGAATAGGCAGGGTGGAGGACTGCTGGCTTCCATCCATTCCCTATACAGTAGGGCAGCACAGGAGCTGTGCACCACTGAGGACAACTTAAACAAAGGTCAAGGTACTCTACCTGATTAAGAGATACATTAGATGTTTTACTGACTTGATATCCCAGCTTGAATAAACCCTCAATTGCTTAAAAATCCTACCCTAGGCTCAGGTCAGAACTTGGCTCCACTTTTCTGCAGAGTTCTCAGATCGCTCTGTGTGCAAACAGCCACTCACGTTGTGCTAGTGCCGTTACTACTGTAAACACAGTTTTAATTCCCAGCATCTCTCACTGGTGTCTCCAGCACAGACGGTTCGGCACTGCCACCTGGTGAGGGCTGCCCTGGCCACCGGCCGGCATGCAAAATGGAATTTCTTTGCAGAATTTCACATCAGGTGTAGCAAGTTGGTCAAAGTTCAGAGTTTGGAAGCAGACCAATCTCCACACATTGCTTTGGAGAAGGTTTTAGGTCCCCGTTACCCAGGACAGAGGAGATTTTAAAGGATACTGGTCTGGCTTTGAGCTTCCAACCATATCTGCATTATAATCTGAAAGCTGATCTAAATATAAAATGTTGAAGGCTGTTCATTCTTTTAAGCAGATAAAAGCAAATTTTTATTTTGTTTGCAAGATGTAAGAGAATTGCTGAGTTACGTACAGCCTCAAATTTAACTCACTTTTGAAGGCTGAAATAATTGTTTCTACTTAACAGACACCTCACAATATACTAGTAGTAGCTAAAGTAAGATCTACAGAGGGTAGTCATGTGTGTTCTTTACTCAAACTGGAAAACAAAGTGCATAAAAAATGAAAAGACCACCAAACCCCACCTTTTCAGTCAAGAATATTAAAATATATATTCTTTTGTTGCTACATTGCTCTCCCAACCCTGTGCCTTGGTGTTTGTGTCAGTATCCAGCGAGCATGGCGTGAATATCTGCAGCGCCAGGACCTGCCACACCATGAGCAGCTGGACAAACGCAGTCCCTCCCCACCATCCCTCTCCTCGGACAAGATGAGCAGGTCCATCAGTATGAACACCTTTTCTGACAGCAGCACACCAGTGAGTACAGTGTTGGGACACATTTTTCTTTTTTTATTTGTTGTTTCTTCATGTTTTTCTTCCTAGGTATTCGGATTAATGAAACTTAAGTTTGGGGCTGACCGTGAAAGAGGGCTTTTAGGCGAGTAGAAATGTCTGGAATGAATCTACAAGCAGATGTGCCTCTTGTAGGTTCATTTGAATGTATGACTATGTATGTCAGATGTGGATCTCGGGATTATTGTGTATTGGACACAGCATATAATACCAGTGCTCTTGGTGGGACAAGATGTTTCCAAATGGTGGTGTGTTTTTCTGCAGAAAGCCAGAATCTTCCCGTGTGTTTAGCACTTTTTATTCCTAAAAAACCCCAAATTGTGGCACTTTTCCTACAAATAAATATAGTTTGTGGGTGTTTGTTTTTATTTTCCTAGAAGAGACTTATAGAAGTTGCTCTAGGGTTTAAAAATCAAAATTTATTTTGGAATAAATATTCATGCTACCTTGCAGACTGGATGAGCAGGGGCTGGAGGCTGTATTCTTTTTAAGGTAACTAAACTAGAAACTTGTTTTTGGAAACAAGTAGCTTTGTGACTGTCTCTGAGTGGAATCTTTTAGGTCATAAATCAGCATATAGATATAGACCCTATAAATATTGTTTTCAGCTTTGTGACAGAAAGTATTGGTTTTGAGAAAAGTGTAGGTTAGAGCACTTGACATAATTGAATAGTTTTTTAAAAAATACAGGAGAGAAAAGTTGCCCCATTGTAGGTTAGACCAGCTAAATAAAAATAAGATACGTCCTCCTGTTCGACTGAGGTGTGCAGGAGAGGTGTGAACAGGTTGTCTGGATCTTTGCTAGGAGTGCATGTTGGTCAACTGTATGAAGCTCTGTTGCCAGTTGTGGGACAAATTGATAGTTTCTAGTTCACTACTAATCTAGAAATCATTGCTGGTGAGGTTCTTTAAAGTAGATGGAGCTTCTGTGCAAGGAAGAGATATTTGTTAGTTTAACTCTGCCATCCGTTGTGGAGTTGGAGCGATGCCACCTAATGTAAAGCACAAGGTGAGCTCACAAATCCCACAGAGCTGTTCTGTGCTAAGAATCCTGGTCTTGGACAGGACAATTTGACTCTCTGTTCTGTTAAACCAGATTCAAAATGAAGCTAGGTGAGCTTTTCCAGTGGTTATTATTTGTGTGACACAGTGGGTAGGCAGGCTGCATTAGATTTGACAGTATTTAATAAAATATTACTGAGAGTGCACTGTTTTATTTTTAGACCCCTTGTCTTCATAGCTGGAGACCAGGATGATAAACTAGGTTGCAATATTGGGTTATACACTAATGCCTCACGTATTAAACGGGTTAGGTTCCTGTAATGAGAGGTATAAATCTGGATCTCGTTTTTCTCTGCCACTGACATTTGTTGGAGCCTGGCTGCTATGCAGGAGTGCTGAGCCAGCCGCTCGGCCACCACAAGAGGCCCCTCGTGCCCTATGCAAGGAGGCTTCATCAGTAACCTAATTTGGAAAAAGATGTGTTTACAATGCTTTCAGGTCTTTTGGGGTAAAATGAGTACACCTGGGAGTTAAATATTTGAGGAAAAATGAAACAGGCACTAGAATTGCTAGTTTGTGTTAATGTAGCATCCACTCATCTCACTTCTGCATCCTACTTTTTTAATACAAAGGAAAATGGGAATATTTTTTTACACTTCTCTTTGAAAAATCAGTGGACATTTCTTGAGACAAAGGAACTTCTACCTATTTAGTGTGTCCTTGATTATTGCGATACCTGAGGCTCTGAGGGACCCACACTTGTAAGGGCAGGTTGGTCTCCGGTTCTGGGATGAGGCACTGTGACTCCAGGCAAATGTGCTTGCCAAGATCCTCGCAAACCATTCAAAACCAGACCTACTGATGTTATATGCTTTTCTATCTGCATCAGAGCGTGCTGTGGGGCATCTTGAAAGCAGCTTAAGGAGGTGAGGAGAAACCTTTATTGTGCAAACTCAGCAGGTGCCCTAAGAGAGGAGGTAGTTGAAGGTGTGAAATCTGGTGGGGAGGTGTTGCATGGGAAAGGTCTGAGAACAGCTGCAGCCACACTGTTTGGTGTAGTTTTGTTTCCTGATTGCTTGTTTGTCAGCAGTGTATGTGCCTCTCGAGGCTGGCCTTGCGTCACCCTTGGTAGTCCTCGGATAGCTAAGGACAGACTCTGATCTAATGCAGTAGCATTTCTGTCTGATACATGTGTCTTCCTGATGGAGAATGTCACATATTTTTGGTTTGGAGTTGTTACTGTCAGGTTTAGGGCAGGGCAGGGCAGGGATAAAGCCAGAACACAACAGGGACAATTAACCTTGAACTGTTGACATGTGAATGGGAAAATAATTAATTAACCAAATAGACTTGGATAGAATTAAATGCAACATTTGTTCTGTGAGCCACACTTCCAGCTCTAGTATAAGGTAAAATTAAGCAAGAAGAAAAACCATATGAGAGCAGAGAAACCGCTGCTGGACCCATCTGTAATTTTACACTCTCTAAGTTTGTGTTGATGATAAAACCCAAGCTGGAAGCAGAGGAGGGGAGTTGGGTAATGACCAAACAGTCAAACACACCCACTTGCCAAATCCTCAATTTGGCTTATATTCTAGAACAAGGCCTTTGGAAAATGGGGCAGTTTCATTATAATGCCATTTCTTTTTTATTAGCTGTGTTGCTGATGCCCTAAAAGATAGGTCTGTGCCTAGTCTTTGCATAACAGTAGCCTGTGCTGAACAGTATGGAGCCCCTCAAACTTCTCTTGCTGTCTGGCATTCTTCCTCTGAGAAAATTGGAGGGGGAAAGTCAGACTGAAATTTGGACTCTGGAGGTTTTCCCATTTCTTTTTCAAGCAGAAGAAAGCAACTAGCATGTCAAAGTATGTTAGCAATAAGCATTGATGCAGATGGGAGAGAGAAATTTATGAAGTATTTGAGAAACCACTGTCACAACACAGCCACTTAATTCAGCTGCAATCTAATCCACGGTTTCAATTTCCTTTTTCAGCACAAGCCTCCTGGTGTTCAGCTTTGCTGGATCCTCAGATGGATCTTACATGCTCCTGGGGGCAAAAAAAAGTAGTTATCTACTAGGATAATGAAAGTCAGAAGGGATCTCATGCCCAAAAAGCAGATGAGAACCTGTGGACTAAAAAAAGAGCATGCCACTGCAAGAGAACAGTATTGGAAGTGTGTACATCAAATATTTGTACCAGTATGTGGGACCACCAGTTGTGGTGAGGTAGAATTATAAAAATCTTGGTTGGATTAATAATACTTAAATCCAAGGTTTTATTGTGGGGGTCAACAGAGAATATCAGCAGGGACAATCTGCAGCTGGAGAGTTAAGGATGATGTTTGCTCATTCGTAGTTGAAAGACAAGGTCTTTGAGTTCATTTCCATTATACTACAAATCTCCTGAGTCATTTGTAACGGAAAAGATGGAAATACTAAGACTGAGAGAAGTCAGAGTTTCAAAAGCATTTTTCCTCTCTTGTCCTTGAATTTTTTATTTTTTTTTCTTTTAAAACATAAGAAAAAAAATTCAAACAGAATGCAGAAAAAGTAATTAAACCCATAGGAAACTGACAGCCAGTGAAAAACCTGTACATTTGAAGTAAGGTGTGGAGCCTTTTGTCAGCATATGCACAGCTTGTGTACAGGGTGGGAGGGGAGCACATCAGCCCAAGCCACTAATATTGGGAGGAGTTAGCAGTGATGGCCTGAGCCTTGACAACAGCTGTGCAGTTCTGATACACAGGAACTTATTTGTAATCATTAAAACTTTGTGAATTCATCAAATATGACATTTCTTCATTGTTCCAGCCAGGAAATTAACTATAGAAACATGAAGCAACCATTTTGAAATAACTTTAAAGAAGCCAGAAGGGGAGGTTCCAAGAACAGTTCTTACTCTGCTCAATAGCAGTTGGGATGTTTCTGGTCAGCCATACCACAATTTTCATGGTTAGTAGTTTTCATATAATTTTATGGCAAGCTAAGCAAATGGGCTTTGCCTCTGGCCAGTGTGAGATGTTGACCACGTAATCAATCAGTTTATCATTGATAGAGGGTGATGTGAGCTCTCCTAGACTTGCTGAGTATCGTGTATACCTTTTATGTATCTGGCTTCAAAAAACTGTAGCTTAGCCCTGCTGGCTGGGGTTACCATATTTCAGTTCAGAAAGGCAACCTAACTGTGTAATTCTAAGACTCAGAAGCTTGAGAAATCATTAATTATGATACCTTTGAATGAAAGGATTGAACTTGTTTTGGATCAGCTAGCTGCCTTCCTGACTGCAGAAAACTGTTGCTCTTAAAATGAAATACCGATGAGGAACTTGTGAAATAGGAAATTAATTACTAGAATCAGAAGAAAAAAAAATATCCCACAATTAAAAGAATTACTTATTTTTGCTTCTACCTCCAGGTATCTGTAATTCCTGGGAGGTCTCCCATGTGAAATTTTGTCTTAATCTTATAACGGAGGAACAGTGTCTTCTGGATTGTGGAACACTGAATCCTTGTGGGTACTAACAGAAAAAGATTCTTCCTTCAGGCTGGTTTATATGCCTCTTCCCCATGAAGCATGAGCATCTCACCCCAATTGTGTTTCATTTCAGTCATGAACATCCTTTCATTAGCTGGCTCAAAGGTACCAGGTGATAAACAAGGCTGCAATTAATATTTTGTTTGACTGGCATCACCTTTGTCTTCCCCCTTCTGTCTTAAGGGGTTGGTCAGAGTGACAACTGAGGAAAAACAGATAATTTAATTCAAACTCATAATGCAAGTACCTTGAACAGTTCTAGTAGTTGGAAATCAATTGCTCTGTTACTAAACTTTAAAAAGAAACGTATTTGCAGATAGTATAGTTTAAGAAAAACAGAAAGATTGGTAAATCTTTTCTGGGATGCAGGGACTAAAATAGTAAGACAAATGATTACTGTTCTGGAAAGAGTAACATGCATCTCTTGGAAAAGTATTCTGGTTTTAAGGTATGCTTTTATACTTAATAAAGTACACTTGATTTGATCTGAATGTTTACCACAGTCAATGTTCTTTGAGATTCACATCCAACCAGCACAAACTGCTGTTCTACAGCAATGCATCTGCTGTGACTCTGGGACATAACACACATAACATGGCACAAAATAAAATAGGATACAATTAAAAGCCATTAAAATCTCCTCACAACCAGGAAAAAATGTACTATGCCTGAAGTATTATATACATTTAGAGTTGATGAAGTCCAGAATTTCGCTTTTTAGTATTTTGAAAATAAACTTAAGATGACAATGATCTGTGAACATTCGCAATGAGAATTCATCTCATGTTTTAAAGAAATTTATTTTCTTTTCAAAAAATGCCCATTCAGCTGCATTATTTTATCTAGATTTCACTCTGATAATTAATAATGCCTCATCTGAAATAAAAACAAATCCTCTTCCCATTTGACTTTCTTCTTTGTCATAAACAACAGCCACTCACTCTAGAAGGACTCTCACAAAGGCTGCCTTGGTCCAGGTATTAAGACATGTACGTGAAAGCACCTTTAGTTCTCTAGGCTCCTGCCAAAGTGCTTACTACCATCTTAATCCAAGAACCTTTCAGGTAGATGAAATTATCAAGTAATGGGTCATGCTTTCTGTTTACAAACAGATAAATCATTCTTGACATTAGGGGGGGAAAGTGATGAGGCTATCTCAAAGTATTTGTGCTGTAGTATACAATGTTTCCTTGGGCCTGCCTCCCAGTAGAAAATGGATATAATGCACAGAATGACAGGTGAAGGACGTAGCCTGAGTGATGAAATGGGAAACAGCCTTTCTTTGTTCAGCTACTGCTTTGTAGGTTAGCAAAGAATGGATTTGCCAGTCATATATGTGTTGCATAGGCACACTAACTGTTGGAAAAGACTTGCTGCTAATGATTTATCAGAGTATAGTATTAGGAGCACACAAGGACTATCTGTACTGTCTTTAGTTGCTGTTGTTACCCTTTTTCATGTTTACTTTTCATCAAAAAATTAGGAGCAAGACAAATAATAGAAATAATGTTCTACACAATATTTATTAGAAAAAAAGGTGGCAAAACTTATCCTCCAATGTGACATGTGACTGAGTTTCTGCCTTTTTTCACCAGAATTAAACTGTATCTATAGTTACTAAGAAAAAAGGACGATGCCAGATATGCCCGACTAGCATGTGGTTGTGTTTATGGCCTACTGTCATGATGACATCATTGTGTCTCTTTAAATGATTCACTCACATAGACAACATCTGTGGAAATGAAAGAAAACGTGATAATCCTCAACAGGCAAGCAGAAGCTGGTGTGAGACATACCTGCATCCAGAGCTCTTATAGAATTGAGTGCGATCTTAATTTTTTTTTTTTTTTCCTTTTTTATACTTTAATCTGAAACATGGGCATGGAAACAAAATTAATATGTTCAGCTTTGGGCAGAAGTGGTTTCTGCTGCGCGTGATATGAAATTACATGTCCAGGAGGACACGTTTCCCTGGCAGCCAGCTCCTATCCTGCTATAGTTTCCGAGGAGAGAGGCCGGATCCCCTGCCGCCCCTTCCACCGCCTCTACAGGCCCTCGGGGCGTGCTCTCCGCCGGGGATGGCAGGGGCCATCAACCCCTCTCAGCGGCGTCCCCCGGTGGCCTTCAGCACCGCGGACAGCGGCGGCGTGTCGATTCAGCACCGCGGACAGCGGCCGCCCCACCGCACGCCCCTGCGCAGTCCCCCAGCCGGTCTGGGTGTTCGCTGCCCTTTAGCTCTTCTCCTTCTACCAGCTTCATTCCTGACCAGGAATACTGAGACAGCATGTTTTTTTCCTGCTAATAACGTTCTATATGATGTTCACGAGGATGTTAATTACTGATTCTGTAAAATGATTGTTTTTCACTTGAGTGCAGCACCTGGATAGGCTGCTTTCTACTAAGAAGTACTCTTGTTAGAGATAAATGTGTGAAGCAAGCTTTTCCAAATGTGACCATATGGTAATTTTTCTTGCCTTTCTCCATCGGTTGGTGTTGCAGAAAGTAATTTCCAAGGTCTTCCTGCCTCCCTACAAGCTGGATTAGCTGCAAATACAACTTAAAATGAATCCACACAAAAGACCAGATTCCCACTTTGTCTCTTGAGGTTATTATTTACAATAAATGTTACTTCCAGCTAATTACTGTGTCAAGTACCTCCTCTAATGTTCAGGACAAGAGCAATGGGTGCAAACTGAAAGACAAGAGGTTCCACCTGAATCTTAGGAAAGAACATTTTTTACTCTGATAGTGACTGAGTACTGGCACAAATTGCCCAGAGAGGCTGTGAGGTCTCCATCCTTGAATATATTCAAAAGAAATCTAGATGCGGTCATGGGCAAACTGTTCTAGGCAGCCCTGCTTGAGCAGGGGATTGGATTAGGTGATGTCCAGAGGTGCCTTCCAACCTCAGGTATTCTGTCATTCTGAAAAGTAATAAGTAGGAATTGGAGTGAAATAGCTGAACACGGAGCATAATACTGATTCAAAGATAGTGCAGAAAACTGCAAATAAATGTTTGCAGCTCATTCTGCTTATAATTAATCCTCTTATCTGGCTGGAGTTCTTTTAGCTAGGGGGAATTTCGGCTGTAATAAAAAGACATTTATTATAGAGTTAGCACATAATTTACTATATTTGGTTTGGGGGAGTTTTGCACTATAAAGTGCAAAATGAAAAGATGCAATGTGTTTGATTTCTTTATAAAAGCCTGCCTTTTTTTTAAATATATAAAATAGTAGTATTGCATATACAGCTTTGCTTGCTTCCACCACTTATCCTGTGTGTACCTAATTTTCTAGATTTCAAATTTGAAATTGTAACCTAGTACAGATTTGCTACTAAAATCCATAACTACTTACTGTTGGCAGAATTTAAGTGACTCTTTTCATTAAATCATAAAATTTACAATGTGCAAGTACTCATAGTGCGTGGGTGGGTTTCTCCAGAAAATCAACAGTCCAGAACATTTTCTTCATAACTTGCAAACTTCTGTAGATGGAACAAAGGAAAAAAAAAAAAACAGCCATGCTGTTACCGCATGCTGCTGACTGAAAAATATTTCACTCTTTGACAGCAGTTAGTTTCCTTTATAGCTATTACTAGCCTTTTAGTAGATGCTATTTTTAAACGGTGTCTTGTTTGGATGAAATAGATTTCATTGTTTTAGTACTGGTTACCTCTGTTGATCTGGGACGGCAGTGTAGTTTCAGAGTTCAGAAACACAGAATTTCCTGAAAAAGTTTCAGACAACTTTGATGTATTTTCGTATTTAATTTGCTCTACCAGAAATTGTCACCCTTATGGCTAAGGGGAAAAGAAAAAAAAAAAAAAAAAAAAAAAAAAAAAAGAAGCCCTGAATGCTTCTTAAAATCAAATATTTNAAGTCCTGAATGCTTTCTAACATCATATATTTCATATATTTATAAATTTTGTCACTAAAGTGATCTTGGCTTCATATTGGAAACAAGCGCTATTTAGAAACAAGATAAAGATCTAGGGTAAAACCTAGGCTCCGTAACAGCCAGTTTAAAACTTGACTCGACTTAATGGAGATGGAGCCCAGTGCTTTAGGGCCAGTATTTGGGGCCTAGGCACTGGGATTTTTTTTTTTGCATTATCATCAAAGCTTTATTTAAAATATATATATGAAATTCAACATACAAGATTGAAGAGATTCTTCCAGTCCATTAATTCATCCTATTTTCTCACTGTAATGGAAAGCCATATATCATCCTGCCTGACATAATCTTCAGTATGACATTTCCAACTGAAACCTGCCTTCAATCAAAATACTGCCTTCAAGATTCAAAATGATGGACTTGGGATAGTGGTTTCTCCACCCTAAACGTTCTGATGGGCCTTAGATCCTCTGGCTTATAGGCAGCCTGTTCCCGTTTGTGACATTTTATGAGTGTTCATTTCACTCATTTTGGAGGCTAAAAAAACTTCTGTGTATTACAGCTATGAAAATTTCATGCTCCTTGCTATATTGTATCTCAAAGGATTTTGCAACATGCTGTAGTTATAACAGTGGTATAAAAAGGGGAGGTAGTGAAGGCAATCAGATGCCACCAAGAGTGTTTTCTGTCCAAACCATATGGTACATAAACAAGGGTAGGGTTTGCTCTCCTTCCACCTCCAGCACTAACTCCTTCAGCTATCCAGTAATCTGCATCTTAGTGCTACCATGAACTATAATTACTGCTGTTATGCAGGACTTGTAACATAATGATACAAAACATGGAGATGTTTAGTTTTTACTAGATCAGATCGGTGTCCATCCCTGAGATTGGTTTCCTTTGGACACACTGAAGTTAAGCTGGCTGGAGATGGTGCACCTAGGAAGGAGGCCAAGTTAAACTCTAGTCTTTGGGATGTTTCTCTGCACTGAGAGAAACAATTCTTCCTTTACAATGGTACTTTTGCACTCCTCCACACCCTATTTTTAATCCCTTTCTAGTATTTCTTCTCTCCCCTTCCACTTGCTACATCCCTCCAGTAACTCCCTACCCACACCCTCCCTCTATGTGAAACTGCAAACGTTTTCTGTCCTAATTTGAGTACAGTGTAGGTTCAATGAATAGTCCTGCCACTGCAAGTTATCTCTCTGGGTTGAAATGACAACCCTCATCTAATTATTACCCCATAATTCTGTTTTTTTTCCTGCTTTTTCTCTCCTGTTCCTCAGTTCCATCTGCTTCAGCACTATCCACTAATCCTGCCCTTATTTCCTCCTTAAAATAATTAAGACAATNCCTACTTAAAATAAATAAGAGAATACACTGTAATGCATTAAAAAAATGCATTGGTAAAATTAGAGTTCCACATTGACGTAACAAAAAATATGTCTAACTTTCCAAACAGAATTCCTTGTCTGAGACTGAGCCCAAGGCAGCTCTGGTGGGAGGGATGTGTTTGAGAAAAATAGTATTCTTCTGAAAAGTAGAGTAGGAATTGTAATTGTGTTTTTGTAACAAATTAGTAATACTGGGTAGTGTTTCTTTGCCCTCATTCAAGCTTAAGTATTACTTTCCTTGCTTTTCTCTATGGCTAGTTTGTTTACCGAGAGTAAATATTAAACTATAAGAAGGAATTGTTCAACCATGCACCAGTAAACCTGTGTAGCTTTAAACACATGTGGATTCAGGTAGTAAACAGTATGAGCTGGGATTGTAAAACAGATGTTTACTTCTGGCAGTAACCAGGCAGTATTAGCAGGAGGGTGGTAGTTTGTTCAGGTGGAGCTTCACCAGCTAATATAATTTGTGATGATTAGCACAATGAGGTCCAGCACCAAACAGAAAGTGTGACTTGATTCACTGCTTATGAATCTGTGACTCATTATTACAAAGAATCTCAGAGACATTAATTGTGATAAATGTATTAATGTTCTTAATGATAATAACACTTTATATATTTGCAAACCAAAGCGCTCTCTAGCACAATAATGAGGTCTGTGCCAGAAAACCTCATCGTTTTGTTCTGGAATGTCAAATGAAGAATTGTTATTACTTCTGATTGTCTGGAATAGATTAGTAGAGCCCTTGTAGCAAAATGAATCCAGAACTAAGAGGTTTATGAAATAAGAGCAGATTTTACATAATATGAAGGTTGTAAGATGGAAAGGACAGGTCCAGTTGGGAAAAGACAGTGTTGAACTACCTCTGCCACCAAAAGCCCAGTTTGCTTCCTCCCCTGTGTGTTGCCTTTGAAGCTGCATTCATTCTGCTCAGTGACGCATTAAGATTGGGTTCTAAAAGTAGAACAAAACCTATTTGCAGCTGCTGTGTGCTTATAGGTCCCCACACCTGCAAGTGCTGCCTGTGCTTATGCTCATGTTGGTGACTTTTCTCAGGTGTGACCTTTTGTAGGACTGAGGAGAAGCAGCTGAGGGGAAAGGGCTACCAAATTATTTAAGACATTCCTATCATGACGAAGCTACANATCCTATTTTCTCACTGTAATGGAAAGCCATATATCATCCTGCCTGACATAATCTTCAGTATGACATTTCCAACTGAAACCTGCCTTCAATCAAAATACTGCCTTCAAGATTCAAAATGATGGACTTGGGATAGTGGTTTCTCCACCCTAAACGTTCTGATGGGCCTTAGATCCTCTGGCTTATAGGCAGCCTGTTCCCGTTTGTGACATTTTATGAGTGTTCATTTCACTCATTTTGGAGGCTAAAAAAACTTCTGTGTATTACAGCTATGAAAATTTCATGCTCCTTGCTATATTGTATCTCAAAGGATTTTGCAACATGCTGTAGTTATAACAGTGGTATAAAAAGGGGAGGTAGTGAAGGCAATCAGATGCCACCAAGAGTGTTTTCTGTCCAAACCATATGGTACATAAACAAGGGTAGGGTTTGCTCTCCTTCCACCTCCAGCACTAACTCCTTCAGCTATCCAGTAATCTGCATCTTAGTGCTACCATGAACTATAATTACTGCTGTTATGCAGGACTTGTAACATAATNTAGTCCTGCCACTGCAAGTTATCTCTCTGGGTTGAAATGACAACCCTCATCTAATTATTACCCCATAATTCTGTTTTTTTTTCCTGCTTTTTCTCTCCTGTTCCTCAGTTCCATCTGCTTCAGCACTATCCACTAATCCTGCCCTTATGTCCTACTTAAAATAAATAAGAGAATACACTGTAATGCATTAAAAAAATGCATTGGTAAAATTAGAGTTCCACATTGACGTAACAAAAAATATGTCTAACTTTCCAAACAGAATTCCTTGTCTGAGACTGAGCCCAAGGCAGCTCTGGTGGGAGGGATGTGTTTGAGAAAAATAGTATTCTTCTGAAAAGTAGAGTAGGAATTGTAATTGTGTTTTTGTAACAAATTAGTAATACTGGGTAGTGTTTCTTTGCCCTCATTCAAGCTTAAGTATTACTTTCCTTGCTTTTCTCTATGGCTAGTTTGTTTACCGAGAGTAAATATTAAACTATAAGAAGGAATTGTTCAACCATGCACCAGTAAACCTGTGTAGCTTTAAACACATGTGGATTCAGGTAGTAAACAGTATGAGCTGGGATTGTAAAACAGATGTTTACTTCTGGCAGTAACCAGGCAGTATTAGCAGGAGGGTGGTAGTTTGTTCAGGTGGAGCTTCACCAGCTAATATAATTTGTGATGATTAGCACAATGAGGTCCAGCACCAAACAGAAAGTGTGACTTGATTCACTGCTTATGAATCTGTGACTCATTATTACAAAGAATCTCAGAGACATTAATTGTGATAAATGTATTAATGTTCTTAATGATAATAACACTTTATATATTTGCAAACCAAAGCGCTCTCTAGCACAATAATGAGGTCTGTGCCAGAAAACCTCATCGTTTTGTTCTGGAATGTCAAATGAAGAATTGTTATTACTTCTGATTGTCTGGAATAGATTAGTAGAGCCCTTGTAGCAAAATGAATCCAGAACTAAGAGGTTTATGAAATAAGAGCAGATTTTACATAATATGAAGGTTGTAAGATGGAAAGGACAGGTCCAGTTGGGAAAAGACAGTGTTGAACTACCTCTGCCACCAAAAGCCCAGTTTGCTTCCTCCCCTGTGTGTTGCCTTTGAAGCTGCATTCATTCTGCTCAGTGACGCATTAAGATTGGGTTCTAAAAGTAGAACAAAACCTATTTGCAGCTGCTGTGTGCTTATAGGTCCCCACACCTGCAAGTGCTGCCTGTGCTTATGCTCATGTTGGTGACTTTTCTCAGGTGTGACCTTTTGTAGGACTGAGGAGAAGCAGCTGAGGGGAAAGGGCTACCAAATTATTTAAGACATTCCTATCATGACGAAGCTACACCGAAAAGGAAGTGGAGTATTAGTATGGGGAACAGTGTCCTTTTTCTGTCTGGCTTCATGAATCTGTGAACAGCGAAGGAGAGAGGGAGCTGTCTGAGAGATATTTACAATATGATTTCTATATAATGAAAATATGCAAATCTTTGCATTTATTTTTGAATAACCTAGATGAAAATGTAATTAAAGATGAGGAAGACAGGCCCAGCATTAGGATGAAAAGGGCTTATTTAGAAATGAAATATTTGATGATTTTGTGAAAAACAACACTGATAGTGTGATCTACAAGATAACATTAGAAATTAGTTGGACGTGGAAACAACTGTTATTTTCAGTTTCTTTAATTTGCTTTGGATAATTTCAGCTCTAAATATAAGTAGATAACACACAATACTTCTGGCCTAATATGACATTTATCTTTCGAATGGAGGTTTTGCATAGAACTAGTTCTTGCAGTGAGTTTGTGTATATATGTGTACATGCACATAATGATCCAGAATGACTATGTATGTTTAACTCTTTTACCAGTAGTGTCCCACAGGGCTCTTAAATGCTGTGATACAAAAGGGCCGTCTCAGTTCCTTTTTGTTGGTGGTAGCAGAATGCCAATAGGTTTCTTTTTCTTTCTGCAATGTATATTGAATGTTGGTTAGTCAATTTGATACATTGCAATTTAGTAGCAGCAAAATCAATTAAAAATTAACTCAGTTGGTGACAAAATGTCTAACAAGACATTTTAGAACTATGCTTCTGTGGGAATATTCAGCAGGGAGATAACTGTTGCTTGAGAGAACTGAAAACAATTTCATAATACTTTGGGAGCAGGGCTGGCTGTGGTGTGATAGCTCATAATAGGATTACCCTGGTTGGTACTGATGGTAGGTCTTCAGAGTAATGGATATATTTTAGAACTTCCACTTCAGAAAATTAGGCTGACTACTTCATAAATGTTTTCTAATACAAAGGACTAGAGAAAAAATTATCTACAATATCTTATTTATTTCTACGGCATGGAAACTCCACACCCCTGCCTTTGGCAAAGCCAGGCCCCAAAACAGAAGACAATGGTAAAGAAGACCTTTAATGGTTAATCAATCAGGTGAGCGCAGAACGGAATAAGACAATTACAGAAAGGTCTTGGAAGGTTCCTCTCCAGCCCTGTGGCAATATCTTGAAAATCCAGACTTTGCTGTATCTGAGGAACATCCCCCAGAATCATATTTCACCAATTTATAAGATGTTCTATACATCTGTTCTTTAATTTCTCTGTGTTATTCTTCTCATGTAGAAGGGAGCTAGAGTTGGGTTGGGAATGTGCATTGCTCTACACTTACTTGCCAACAGGCTTGTGTGCTAGCAGCTGAAGTAGCACACTATGAGCACTGACTAAAGCTGTGTGCTCAGAGGCCAGAGAGTCTTGATAACAGTATTTGCAGCCTCTTTGAGGATTGATCCTTCTACTGTTGAAAATGGTCTAGTTTTTTTTTCTTTAGACCTGAAAAGGCCAGGTCTTTTCCTGCTGTTTAAGGTGTGCAGCTAAAATGTACTAAAATATAAGTAAAAATTGTATAAAAAGTAGAAATTGAAGTAACAGACAATGCAGTCACAATTTATAGCACCAGAAGGAATTAAATATCTAAAATACATGTAATGGAAACTTATTAGGGTGTAGGGAAAACCCTACTGAAAGAGCCAGAGCCAGATTCTTTAAATTATCCTGATGGCTGTATTGACACTGAAAAGTGGCAGCATCACTTTAATGGTGTCTGTTAGAGAACACTGTATTTTTCCAAATAGATTCAGTTTATATCCTACCAAAGCGGAAGGTATTTCTGCACATAAAATAAATTTTTAGATTAAATATACTGGAAAACTGTATTTTTACATGAATAAATACTAACCATTTTAGCCATTTCTCTCACTGCTATGAATTTAAGCAACCAAATAGAAAAGCTTGTGTCTGGTCTTTGGGAGATTCTAAAGTTATTTCAATAACTACATTTTTTGAGCCAGCTTGACTGCTTACCATTGTGAAATGACTTCTTAGGGTCAGGTAAAGTTCATTAGTAAGACATATTAGGAGGGAGAATGTGCTGAATGGTTTTGCCAAAGGAATACATTTAAGGCAAAAGTCACTATTTTCTTAGGCAATTTCTCTCAAAGTAGTAGATTATTTCACAAGAGGGGGGAGGAGGGGGGAAGTGCACCCTTATAATTTTAGCAAAGAGCCCGAACTGGAGCAGCAGTGCAGTGCTTTGTTGTTACTGATTAATTTCCCATCTCCTCATTCACCACCTCACATGGTGGAGGTGAGACCAAACCACACAGGTGCTGGTTTTTGAGAGGAAGGTTTAGCAGCTCTGCCTGCTGCCTAGCAGCTCAGCATCCCTCCAGCACATGAATAAACTCTGCAGAGAAGCTGATGTGATCAGCTGTCCCCAGCTCAGCATAGCTAAACCCAAATTGACTTTCTATGAACAGCAGTTTAGAAGCCCTGAGTACTTTTGAAAAGGTTTTCATTTTAACATTAAGATGATACATGAACTTTCCATACAGGAATTACCAAATCTTAGTCGTAACTTGAATTTGTTAAGTGTAAATTATTATTTGGTTGGTTGACCTCTTCATGTTATCTATCCATTTTTCCTTTGGTCAAACTGCAAGAACAAATTACTTTATAAAACCAGCTTGATCCAGAATGCCTGTCAGTTTTTCTATTAAAAATGGTCATATATTATTTTTCCATGACACTAACATGCAGGAGAGAATTGTTTCCAAAATGAATTCTCACACAGCTTGATGCTAATAGTAATAGTTTTGTGAGTGCTCCTTCCCTGAGGTAATAATTTATCTTTTTTACTTAAATGGATTAAAACACAATTTTCTGATGCATTTTGTCATTGTTTGATGAGAAGTGATATTGTGGATATTAGAGATGAAACAATCACCTAATTTCCCACGTTGGGTAACACTCGTCATGGCTACGTTGTCACCCATGATGACGTGGGTTTAAATAGCATAAATCAAGTGCAACCTTGTACCGTGCCCTCTTGACCACACATATACCCTGTGTAGGATGCAGCTGCCCAACGTGGAAGCCAGGGAGGCAGCCCCAGGCATGTGGGGTCCATGAAGGATGTGGCAGCCCCTGGGGAATTCTCTGCATAGAAGGGAAGGCAGATGAGGGAATTCTCCATCCTGAAATAACAGAAAGAAATTGACTCTCCGTAGCTGAAGAAGTTTTGTTCCCAACAATCTTGTTTGTTTGGAGCACATAAGCTCCTACGTGTCTTTCTAGTCATGGATTCTTGAGTGGATGTAACAGAATAGATGTTATGGCCTTGAATTCATAGAATTTCTTTAAAAATAGGCTAGAGGGCAATTGGTAACATTGCACTATCCAGACATAATGACTTGTTTATTTTTTATTTATTTATGAATATGATTCATTCTAGGTTACTGTTTTAATAAACTGTTAGGGCTTTTTTAGATTGATTGCATTGAACTGACTGTTCCAAGACTTCAATAAAAAAGAACAACGTAGGACATAATGAAAACCTTTTTCTTTTTGGCCCCTGTACCTGAAATCTTTTGGAGCATGTCTTATTAATTTTTATTCTACTAGATGGATTCATAAGCTATATTTATTTAGGTCTTTATATTTTTTCCATACCTCATCTCCGATAACAGTATTTCCTAGCAAGGCCAACTTGCTTTTTTGAAGGCTTTCAGGAGACGTAAGGGTAGCAGTGGATCTTTGATTGTTATTCTGTATTATTAATTACGTCTGTGATTTGTTTGATTGTATCACTTAGTTGTCTCCTACATAGGAAAGCCATTTCATCGGTGCTTGGAGCTGAGGGAATATTGCTGCTTTTCCCTGGGTAAAAGTCTTTGAAAATACTTTCATATCTACAATGGGGTTGGGGTCTCCAAAGAACTTAATTTTTTATAGCAATATATAATTGTATATATATTATATATTGTGTTCAGTTTTGTGTAAACCATGACTGCAATAGGAAGAGGTTCTGTTTGGTTCTATTTTTTTTCCCTTTGCAGAGATAACTGCTCATCTTGTACAACTTTATTTGTCCTTAGGGTTTTTTTGTGTTGTTACTAATTGCTTTTGACCATTTCCTCTTAGGCGTTTCCTATAGGGAAGCCTACAAACAGATGTTTACTGAGCATGCAGTGGGAGCCGTTTATACTGTGAGGGGAGATTAAATCCCTTCATTTTTCCACTTTTATGACTCTTTTTCCTTTGCTTCTAAAGTATTAGCCATTATGAGCCTCCTCCACTTGGTATCCTAAAACTTCCACTATTCTACCCATGTAACAGTCAAATTTGAAGGAATTTCCTGTTTTCCTGTTCTCACCTTATGCTCTTTTATACAGTACTGTTTTGCTTATCATTGCCAGGATCCCTAAAACCATGCTTAGACTGACAGCATGAACTCCTGAGGTTTCCTCCCTGAGGGGCTGAGCTGTGGCCAGAACTTTGCCAATGCACCAGTTGTGTCCTTCTCCCACCTGACTGTGGTTTAAAATTTTCTTCAGCAGTGGCTTCTGAAATCTTAGACTTTATTTTGCCTGCTTGGGGTGGTTTTACTCTTTTTGACATCTTACCCTTTTGCTTTCATCCCATCCCATCCCATCCCACCCCATCCCATCCCATTTGGAGTGAGCTCTGCTGCCTGCTGAGTTAACCATGCCAGCTCTCAGCTCACCTGCTTTTGAGACAGCGTTATGTAAGGCATGCTTGGGTTGCTCTAATTGCTCCTTATTAGGGGACATTTAATTAAACATTTTTCCTCCTGTTTGACAGTTGGCAATTTGTTGGCAGGAGCAAAAATGAGCAGTTAACATCAGGAAATACATGAGTACAGGGTACCAAAAGAGGCATAGGTGAACTGTAGAATGTCGCTGGAGTATATTATATGCGACATTTTACTGCTGTGTCTAATAATGCATTCTTCACATCGTGTGCAACAGTCATGTTGCTTCATTATTTTCAAATTTAGAAGCTTTTATTTTTCAAACTGAAACCCATGTTTCCAGTTCCTCATTGTGGAGCTGGTTTAATTGCATTACTCCTCTCATTGTGAGACTGAATATGGCCATTCAGCTAGGAAAATGCTGCTAGAATAATGTAAATGGTCAAGCTTTGGTCTTTCCAAGGTATTTAAAATTCTATTGCTGTTCCCATAAGCCACAGACAGTGGATTATTTTTCATGGACAGACAGCACATCCTTCTCTTGGGGCCTTTATGGACAGACTGTATAAAATGATAACGCAATGAATGGGGCACCTGCCATACTGTATCAGCTGCCTAAATCAGTTGTTTTGGACAGAAATTCAATACAGTGGAATATGTTTCAAATAGATTTTCAGGTACAAGGTATAACAGGGAATTTCAAGAGTATTCTTGATACGTTTGCACCAAGATAGCTTTCAAGACATTTATGTTGCTTCAACAAAGATGTAGTTAAGATGCTTTCAAACCATCTTCAAAATAATAAAATGACTCTGGTGCTCTGAGGAGCTAAGAAGAATATCATATTATTATTGTATTTGATCATGATAGTGTCCAGAAGTCTTAGATATTGTACTGTCTGTTGGATAAAATATTACAGGCTTTGTGAGGAACAAAAGAAGCATCGTTTTCTAAAGAGCAGTCTGGGGAGGGAAAGGAAGAAAAGGGTTTTCATGCAGGAATAAAATCCTTTCCAGTAATTTTATTTTTATGCAAAGTACAGGCATACTTACATACATATGTAACATAAATGGATTAGCACATCATAATATTTTACATGCTAACTACATGCAGTTTCCCTACACTGTAGTGCTGTTTACCCTAACCCGTAAAAACTTGCTGCACATATTCCTGAGCAGCCCAGAGTGCTTGTCATTTATATTCTCTTGTGTTTAATTTTGCAAACTTGGAACAAAACCCCAAAGATTAACACTTGGAGCCAAACTTCAGAAGCAGACTTCCTACCTCAGAGGAAATTGAAATGCAACATGGAGGTGCTGTGGAGAATTCAGTGGTTTTAGTCCAGAGCTGTATTTGTTGGCATGCCAAGCAATTAAAATTATGATTGTGGCTTCTTTACCAAAGACTGGCAAAACTCTGTAAACAACAACATGGGAAATCCTGATGTGGCTTCCTGCCCGCTCCATGCCCATTTTGATGTCTCTCTTCCTGATGGTAAGATATTTTCCATATTTTCTTCTTAAATAATTTTAAAATTCACTTCATGAGGTGGAGCTACATTAGTTGTTGTGGGGCAGCTCTGGACATCTGCCTGCCCCTTCCCATCTCTGAGCTTTCTCAGTCTCTGCAATGAAAACCAAACCCATTTGATTGAGACATAAATCTTCTCTAAGACAGCGTGGTAAGAATCAGTGAGGCTCAGAAGAGCTTAGATTTTGCACATACAAATCCCAGTTTGTGTTTTCCATTTCTCTCTTTCCATCCAATATGTTTAATCCTGATATACTTAGTTCTTAAGTATGTCTGCAGGACCTCTTTCATTCTCTTCTAATGAAACAGATCCCTTGCTGATCCTTAACCCAAATGAAAGGAAATCAGACAACTGGTACTTTGTGCATGAATTGTGACCTTTCAGAAGAGACCCTTGCTCACTCCTGGAGAAGACTATGTGAGAGCACCAATCTCCTGTAAATGTGAACTTGAACAACCATATTATTAGACCATACCTGAACCCAACCTGATGCTGAAAAAATATCCCAAAGTTTCTTAGCTCACTTTCCAGAAGGAGGTTTAATGATCCCCAAAGTATTTGCATTTCTCAGTGAAGAGATACTTTAATTTTAAACGTTCATATTAAATGTCCCTCAGAGCCTCTAGCATAACCCTGGACCTTTGCTCCTGAACACTGTATGTCTTATAGATGTCCTTTCAACTGTCCTTTTCTTTGAGAATATATTTCTGCCGTGTCTCTGTTTTAGACCCCACTGTCTTAAACAGAAAAGCATTATTTCATGTATTAGAGGGCATGCACAACATAGTATTCAGTATAAACATGCTAAAGAAATTAGATGCTGTAACAGAATCCCTCTCACTATTGAAAAAGAATCTCAGCCCCACTGGTTTTCAATGAATATATTTTCCAACATTTCTGAAGGGCATTATTTGGGTCTTCTACAGCATCCCTGTCATTTGCCTTAAGCCTTTGCTGTACAGTGTAATGCTTGTGTGCTTGAATGGTTGATGCCAACATTGTAAAAGGTCCTGAGAATTTGTAGAATCTCTTTCTGGAAACATGAGCCTCACTCTAAATAAAGCTTTATTACATCAACATAGGAATAAAGCTATATTAAAAGAGAGGTAGGGTTGTAGAAAGCATTTGCTTAAAACATGCTACAATGAATCACATCTGGGCAGGTTTATTTCAGCCCGTGCATCTTGGTTTGTTCTCCAACTGTGGCTCTTCAAAGAAGGACTTTTTGTAATTATTTTGTGCATGTCTAGATTCTATATACAGTTGAGTTAAAAGTAATTTTTATCTAAAGCTAATGTTGCTCTTTTTCCTCCTTAATTAGTACTGAAAAAGAACTGGAGTATAAGTTTGCTATTTGAGCTGGTATTTTACCAGCTGTGTAAGGTGTGGATTAGTGTGTCCCCTTGTCACTGAGCAGCAAAATCAGTAGGGACAAGCTGTGTTTCTAATTCCTCCAGTGTTTTTGCTGCAGTGCTGTAGACCAGGTTGGTTCTTTTGCTCTTTCTGTGTGTTTTAAACTGCTGCTGTCTCCTGCAGTCCCAGACTGTCACCTTGTTCTGAGCTCAGGCCCTTGGTACTAACCAGGGCACCCAGTAAGGTACAGGGGAGCGTGTCACAGGGTGCCATTTATTTACTGAGTTAAAAACAGCTTGTGCCTGAGCTAAGGTTAATTTCTGTTGAACTTAATTTAAAGCACAAAAAGTGTATGATTTTTTGATAATTAACCTTGACGTAAATGATTGGGAAATGCAGCTATATTTTAATAGAAGCATTTATGACAGAGAAGTTATTTACAGTGACATGACCGAGATGTTTTCCTATTCCACGTAACCTGAATGGGCATGTGCAAAACAAACATACTGGGGTTTTGCATTTTCTTCCTCTTTTTCTTAGCAGGTTGGCACGTAACAATGGAAAAGATTAGGTAAATGTGCATGTTCAAAGAAAGAAAATATGCCCTGCATTAAACTTCCTTGTTTTAAAACAAGGAAGTTTTTTTAAATTCATAAATTAAAAAATCTACCTAGGCATTTAAATAAAAGATAGAGTAGGTGGGGTATTGTGAAACTCTTCTGAAATAGTGGAAACAGGGGGAATTAGTTTGTTTGCAATAGCAGGGTTCCTTGACTTATACAATTGTGCAGAAGTTATCTAGTTGGAAATAATATAAAGAGTTTATGTTTCCTAATTTTTCTTTATTGCGGAAATATTTTATGCAAATATTCAGGGTCGGAAGATGTTGCCAGATGGAAATGCAATAGTTGTGGAATTTTTCCTGGCACTTTTGACAGAATATTTAATACTGAATGGCTTTATGCTAATGCTTTGCACTGGAATTCATATTTTATAGCTACTTTGAAATGCAAATTAAAAAAAAGGTTTCAAAATCGAAAACCTTGCCCTCTAAGAAACACAGTAGTATGCAAAGAAGCATTAGCTATGTTAGCTCCCAAGTATTGCCACGGCTGGTGTGTAAGAGGGTGATCTTTACACTATGAAAAGTGAGCTGGAAATCTTAAAATGCTGCCTGTCCTGCAGGGACCTTCTGCTTTGCTGGGCAAGTGCCATTGAATTGAGCTTTTGAAAAAGGAATTTCTTTCCAATAGGTCTGGTGAAATATTAAGGCTCCCGGGGTCACTGCAAATACCACGGAATTAATGTGTCAGGTAGTTAGCAATGCCCTGATGGTAAAACTGCCTCCCTGGCCACTCGGGGTCTGCTTGTAATGACCCAATCTATAGGACTGGGGTCTCAGATACCAACTAACCTTTTATATAATATTGCAGCGACAAATATCAAGATATCGGAGAATCTAATTTCCTACCAGTTACATCTCCTGTGAGTTACTGCTAAGGTAAAGTTTTATTGATAGTCACCAAAAGAAGTAACGGCTGCAGGAAAGCTGAAGGGCAACACCACTTTATCCACTCACAGCTCAGTCCCGTTTCCACATCTCTCCGTTCTCCTTCTTCACTCGTAAAACACTAACGTGGTCAGATCTGGTATAGGATTATTTACACCCTAACATAAAAACTTCTCATATTAGCAGGAGTCTATGCAATGACTGCAGTGAGTTTCCATGTAAGCTAATGGTCCTTAACCCTGCCCAATTCCCAGGTCCTGGTTTACCACAGCAGCTAAGGGATTTGCGGACTCTGCAGTAGTTATAGTACCGTGGCCCTCTGCTGCAGCACCACTACCGATCCTGGCACTAGAATAAGCTTATATCCCCAGTGTTTAAAGATATAATCCCAAAAGGGGAAATCTACACATAGCATCCAGTAGAGCAGAGTGAAATTGTGAAGGGTGATGAAGGTGATCCAGGACTGGGGGGGTTTTGGTCTGGCATTCAGCCACTGCAATAAATTGCAATTCATAATCTGCTAATATAGTGCCAAATCATGGTTGCATTCTCAGTTTGATTTATAAAACATGTATTTCAGTCATGTGTAAGGGGTATTTTACATGCTGGAAGAAATGTTCATTGTGTGCATGATTTTCTGTTTCAGTATGGTGCAGTCAATTTGCCATCAATGAGCTCACCAAATTAATAGCTGGCAGAAATGAAAGTATGTAAAAGTGAAAGGAGACACTAACATTCACCCGTATTGCAACACAGATTTCCTAATTAAGCCTTAAAAATTATTTTCCTGGAGCTGAAGTGGTGAACTCCATGGGCCAGATACAGAATTTCTACTAATTACTTTGAAACAATCCATGAGAGAATAAGTTCTGCATTTGGAGATTTTTTAAGAGTCTTAACCGTAGAAAATGCTGAAGTTGAGTTTAAGTTGGTCCATTGAAAAAGAATTTTTTTTTAAGGAAGATAATTAGTGTATTCACTGCCAATCTGCAGATAAGGAGAGGATAGGGAGTTGATTTAGGGACTTGATAGCTGCCAGCAACCGCAATACTCATGGAGTACTCGCAGCATCCCTGGTTGCTGAGTCAGTAGTGGTTCTTTCCCACAATCACAGTCTTAGGACAAAACCAGAATTCCCATGAATTCTTAAATAAGTTGGGTATCAATGACAGAAAAGACCCATATGGTCATTTCAATTCATTTTTCATAGCACAACAGTTATTTTACACATCTGATCAACCTCAGCTAATCAGGAGCAAATCACGCTGCATCCAACACATTTGAGGCAAAAAGACTGGCAGAAAGATTCCCTTAAAATTGTTCTCTCTTTTAAATTGAAATATACTTTAATTAAAAACAGATACGTCAAAAAGTGTTGTGCATCAGTTATTTCAGTGACAACCATTTCCAGTTTTGGAGAGATGTGTGTACCAAGAATGGTGCATTTTCTGCCTTTTCTCCTGGGTAATATTATGCCATCTCAGGACAAGCATGGAAATAGCATCTTATGGTTCATTAGCATAACATGTAATATAATCAGTGACCACTTACCAGAACCCAAACTAAACAGAAGACTAAGGTTATTATTAGTAAGAAATTTTGAGGTCTGGATCTCAAGATTACCTGAGGTTAGAAGTGAGGGGGACGGATTCCCAGTACTCAAATTGGCTTTTAAAGGGTGTAGCTGCGTGGGGGGAAAAGTGTGCTTTGGACAGAAGTTATGCACAAAATTCTTACGACTGTGCAACATTCCCAGCAACCAAATGTGTGGGGTTTTTTTTACACATTTCATTAATCATCCACATCCACAGTGACTGCTGCTGCCCACACAAATAATAACTGTACATGTAAATTAGGCAGAGAGATAAATGTGTGTTCTGATGTGCACAATTTCTAGAAAATCTATTCTCTTAGGTCTGAAGCTTTGCAATAACCTGTCCATCTCTGGCTGGCACAGGATGCTCCTCATCAACTTCAAGGGGAAGCCATTAAGTGTGCACATCTGTTTTTACATACAGTAGAAATATACCCTCTCACTTATGTATAAGATCTTCTTCAACAAGCCATTAAAAACTCATCTCGTCCAAATTTTAACATATGTGTGTTTTGTGACTGACACTCCAAGAGGGTCTAGGACATACCAAGGCTCATGTAATATTGTCCTCTGAGCTTTGGTAAAGGCAGCCAGAACCAAGCAGTATGACTGCATTTTCCAGTGTGCCATTGTTCATTTTTGTCTCGCTTGGCCAGTTGTTTGCTGGGCTGTGGTCATTGCAGGGTTAATTAATGATGTACAACTCAGAAGCCAGGCCAAGGCTGATGGCAACAGGAAGCTGCCCACTTGCTCTCAGAGCAGAATATGTGCTTAAGGCAAGTTCTTTAAAATTACCAGCTCGTTTTAACAATTCATTTTGAGTAAGACTGAAATATCCTTAGTTGCAGTAACAACTTTATTTATTGTTGGTGGCACCAGAGTCATGAAATAAAATGGCCTGGATATCATAGCCTTGAAACAGAATTTTAGCAGCTGGCAGATGGGATTTATTCATTCATAAAATGCTGATTTATAGCATTTGGGGAGAAAAAAACAGAAAAGATGAAAATCCAATTCGACCATCAAGTATCCAGCAAATCTACTGGTAAGGGAGGGATAGGAATTAGGGTTGTTAAAAGCAAAGCTATCATAGTTTAATGTTCATCACCATAGCTAGCAAAGTTTGAAGGTAGACTTATATGGATTCAAATGAGCCTCAGATCTCAGACACCTTCCCTGTTCTTCCTCTTGTGCAAATCGTATTTCTTGTTTCTATTTCAGGAGGGCAAAGCTAATAAAAAAATGAGCAGGAATAATTTTAGAACTATTCTCTGTTTGAAAATACTTTCTGCTTAATAAATTTGGATGTTCAAACTATGAAAATATTCAAACACTAATGAGTAACTCATTCAATTTACTTTGTCACTTCTGGCTTGAAGGCATTTTATCAGTGCTAATAAAAAAAAAAATCTGACCCTGGAATAAAAAGTTCCATGTGGCCTTTTGGAGTGAAGATTTTGCAAGACAGAAATGAATTGAAGAGTTAACTTTCTTAATATGACTGTCTTTACTTGTCCCTGTCCTGGAACCGAGAAGCCCGCCCAGCTGTACCAGTTTACTTCAAAAGTGATAGCACTGACCGATAGTGAAGTAAAGCTAGCTAGGGCTGGAACTTAGATACTAAGAAAGCCCTGTTATTTGGCACTAATTTTGTGGTAGCTTTGTGGTTGATGCTAATTTCTAATTTGGCAAAATGTGTCTTTTTCATAAAAATATTGGACCCCTTTTTGCCTCTTTTTCTAAAGTTCTAAAATACGGGACATGAATCAGTGGCATTATCCACCAACAAAACCTCCCTGTGGTTGAACAGGCTGAGGAGATGACTCAGACAGCAAGAAGTATTTGTATCAGAACAGAGCAAGGAAAAGGCATCCGTCTTGCCATTATTCCTCGAGAAAGTTATATTATGTGTCATCAGATTGTGCTTTCTGAAGAGCTCTGAAAATCGTTTGACAGGTGTAGACTTTGGAAACTGGGAAGCTGCCTTTGGAGCCCGTTTCTCATCCAGCACCTGCCCTTCTCTTCCCTTCCTCCCTAAGGACTCGCCGTGTCTTATACCCCTCCATAGGAATTTCTTCCTTCACTTCTTCCTTCCTTTCAGTTACCAGAAGGTCAGGCTGATAACCAGAAGTGAAGGATGGAGGAGAAGCAGATGTTGGTGGATGCATGGACTGCAGGGAGACTGGGGTTTTAAACTATTCAAATGTGTTATATGAAGATTTTTACCTTTTTTTTGGTTTCTCTTCTCCAGTATTTCGCTATTTTCATTGTGATTGATTATTTCAAAGTTGAAAAGTTTTGTCTTTAGTACCTAAGCACTAAAAGCTAACACACAAAAAAAAAAAAGCAAAATGTTTGGCTGCAACGTCCTGTCAGTAGAAAGCTGAAATATGTTCTATAAATTGCTTGGAAAATTGCAAATTGTGAAAACCATTATGAAAGGGAGATTAATGGAAATGGTGCACATGCAGGAGAGGTTTGAGCAATTCAGATAATAAAAATCTCTCTTTTTAGGCCAGAGAGCTGCAGTCAGGAGCATCAATCATACATCTGCCTGTCCCACCACTTGCCCTCGCTCCTGCCCTGGCAGAGGGATGCTGCGGGGCCCAGGTCTCTAAATGAGCTCCCGGCGTTGCTCTCCAGCCAGCATCTCCCTTGCTCTGTAATTTGGTGATCCTTCAGAGAAACTTGTCCTTTCCCAATGACTAATAGCTAAATTCCCTACACTTAAGTAGTTAAATTAAATGATGTGAAAGCCTTGCTCAGTGCAGCTCGCTAATTAGGGTAAAGGAACCAGAATTGGAAATCCTTGCTTATTAGATATTTCCTATGCACAGTAATCTAGAAAAGGTGAATTTTGAAAACTAGCTGGTTTAGGAGATCAGCAGGCTGGTGTGGAGATGGAGAAGGTGCAGTGAACCTCTCCTGATCCTAGCCAAGAAGCCTAGAAAAATGTTTCCACAGTGATACTAAAATCTTAATAACCTGTCAAACGTGCTGCTCAGAAGACATTTGGAATGAAAAATAGCTCCAAGATTTCCAGCTGAACAATGCAGAGTTCATTATACATCCATCAAAAGCCAAAGTGAAAGTTAATTTACCTCAAGTCACGCTGCTGATGAGAGCCAGCGCCTACTTTTTAATTTTAGAGGAGAGAACTGGTAGTTTCAGCCATGGCTTTATAACTGTCTGTGTTTATAGGTACCATAGTACCAAAATCTGAGCACGGAAAGATAAATCTAAGTGCGAGTGGCCAAATACTGGAAGGAGTATTACATCTAAAATAAGCGTTTACTAAACACAGACACTGAGGGAAAAAACAAATTGAAGCAGAGCCCTGTGGACTCCAAGTGTGAGCTGCTCAATCGGTTTCACAGGTATCACTTGAGAATTACACCACTCAGGTAATTTTTTATTTTTCTTTTTTGACAATCTGATTAGGAAAAATTGATCCTTTAAAATACAGTACAACAGGACCATGCAGAAGAGAAGCCAACCACCCAGATGTCTGCAGTAATAAGGTGGTTTGTGGCATGCCCATAAACCACACTAGATCTTCATAGGAGCATGATTCCCATGGGGTGAGTGGCAAAATTGCACCTTAAGTATAATTTGGTGTGTCAGCCCCAGGAGCCATTGCTGGTGTTCAGGTGAGCCTGGGCACCCACAATGCTGGTGCTTTTGGGTGTCCTTTGAAGGATCAGATGAATACAAGTTGTTCTCAAGGAGTTTGTCTCTGGACATTGGAAATCCATGCCTTTTCCTAGTGTTAGCACAGATGCGCTCTCAAGCTTTGCCTTTTTGCTCATCACCATGGTGTTTGACTTGTGAGCGATCACTTTAATTTGGGAGAAGTTGATGTGGTCACTAGAAATAGTCTTGGTTTTCTTTGTGAGTAACATGTTCATTTATAATAAGAGCTCTTTAGCAGGCCTGCTGTTGAAGAGAAGATAAATTTTTGACCCAATTTGAAGATGGTTTTAGTGTAAAAACTAAAGCTACAAGTAGACATGACCATTAAGAGCAGCAGCAGATCTCTGAATGCTTCGGTGCAATAAGCCACAATGATAACTTTGGTGAAGGAAATCTTTAACAAGGGTGGTACAGACAAATCGATGTCTTACCTTTTCATTTAATTAAAAGCTGCTATCTCTAAAGTTTCTGGCAGAGAACAAATTAGGTGGGAACCTAAAAGAGGAAAGAGTCGTTACACTTCTCATGTGCTCAAGCTGTTAATTAGGATGCGGTAGCTAACTTAATGAAACTGGGGAAGCTTCAATTAAGGTGTTTCAACTAGAGATGAAATGAGGAAACGTGAACTCCTTCTGAGAATGTACAAAATGTTTATTGTGACTGAGGCTGTGCTTTCTCACAAACACACAGTTCCCGGAGGTTTCCTCCAGAAGGATGTGGGGATGACCACCCCAAGGGGGATGGCTTGGTTTGAGGCCCCCCAGAGCCTCCCCATGCCTACAAGGGCATAAAGAAGAAAAGATCAGATACCCAGATACCCACAGCAGGATTTCCTCCTTTGCTTCCACCTCTTTTTTGCCAGCTTCTGAGTTTCTTCTCCCGAGATTGTTGCTTTTTATTTGTACACACAGCACACAGAAGTAGTTAAACATAAGATCAAATCTCTTATTATGATTCTTGTAGGAAAGGTGCAAATTAAGGGCTTGTGCTACGTGTTGCATGTGAATGACAGATAGATCCCGTCTTTGGCTCCTTTTTTTATAAGAAAGATATTGGAGTGAGTAGCTGATTCAGTTCCAGCACACACAGCATTAGGTACAGTACACGCTAATATTCCAGAAGATAAACTACAGCTAGTGGTGACTCATGCCCACTGCTGCAATAATTACAGTTCAGCCAGGAAAGATGTAACAGAATTAATTCAAGAATGTTTAGCCTGAAGGTATCTGACAGTATTTAGAAATCATGTGAAATGTGTTTTCTTTGGGTGACTTTTTTAGAAAGAAGACTTTTTGTAGCTTGACTAATCTGAGTGGAATGACCTACAAAAACAAATCAAAAACCCACAACCAAACCCAATTTCCAGGGTCCCCCAAACACCCCCAAGATAGCCCAAAGAAGCAGGGGGGTTTGTTGTGTGCTGGAGGAAAAGGAGGAGGCTGACCCCACTTAAGCCCTATGGACTGTGAGCATTTCCCACCTACCTCGCTCAAACACAGCTATTTTTGCTGGTTTTAAGGGGATTTGCCATTCTCTGACCACAATTGTAAACAGCAGCTGCCTGTGTTCCCCTAATACAAGTAAGTACATAATAAATGCAATTAAGTGTCTCATATCTACAAAAGTCTTACCTCCATGCTGTGTATTTTTTTGCTAGATGTCTCCAATTTCCTACATAAATTGGTTGATAATTGTCTTAGCTTTGCTTTTCATTAAAAATATCTCAATTACACAATACATGGAGCACAAAGCCTTGTCTCTATGGCCTCCAGACAATGGAAATCAGTGATAAAATGTGTTAAAGCCTTCACTGGTATTGTTTCCACATTTAAAGCAGTAGTTGTGGTCTCCAGTGATAGAAGAGGCAATAAATAAAAGCTGTTAGGATTGTTCTTTTCATTATCATATGATTTTATAGCCTTTAGTGTCTTAACCACCCATGCATAAAATTGACTGATATCACTTGTAATTACTGGAATTAACTACTTTTAATTCTTCTGACTGATATTGAAAGCTTTATCTGGGATCCCAAAGGGCTCTGATCTGCTTTTCTGTGCTGCACTAACCTGGGCATGATCCTGAGTGTGAGAGTGGGTAAGGTGGAGGCAAGACCTTGCCCGCAAACACCGAGCCCATGCAGCTGCAAGAAGCAGCCAGAAAGGGTGTGCAAATGTGCAAGGATGTTGCTGGGATGGAAGAGTGGGTTTACAGTGGGGTGCCAGGGCATGGCAGTAGGAGAAGCAGGGTTTGGGTCACCCAGTAGCAGAGCAATTCGTAATGCGGATGGATGTAATGGGGAAGTTGACGGCATTGCAGAATGCAAAGGGAGATGGAGACGGATGCACTCAGGGCATTACTCATGTTTAGAGAAGTGTCTTGGGGAGGAGTAGCTGTGTCTCGAGTTGCACGTGAGATCTGAAGCTGAGTGCTCAGGATTTACTAGCTGTCCCTGGAAATGGGGTGGAGGAATTGATTTTTAATAAAAAAATAGACTTTCTACCAAGCAAGCTGGTTTCTATGTCTATTTTCCACGTCATTGAAAATTCAAGATCTGGTTGTTGGCTTCTCAAAGAAAAGTCAAAAAAGTCACAACTAACCCTCCCTGCTGTTGTCAGGTTGTCTGCTTTTCTGTGTCTGTGTGCAGGAAATTGACTTAAACTTTTAAAGTTTAAGGAGTTTAAAAGTCAATTAAAAAATTAACTGGAACACCAGTGTCCTTACTAGGGTCTTCCTGCACCAAAAACATAGGGAAAAGATCTTGTCCCTTCCTTTGTGGAAGGGATGGCAGCAAGCTGTTGCCCTTCCATGCAGGCAGGCACTGGCCTTCCTGCCTGTAGGGATGGGCGAGGACCTCACTCTTCTTTTTTCCACTGGCCAAATCCTTTCATCTTCAGTCTTCCCTGAGAAGTCTTCTTGCTTTATTTTTTCATAAATTGTATTTGAAGTCAAATTTTGAGATGCTTTCAGTCTGATACCTTCCCAATTTAAGTCAGGGCCCCATGCTGGAAGAAAAGTGAAGCCTCCATCAGTTTTCCTGACAGAAGTTAATTCTTTGTCATCACAAACTGATCCTTAGGTCTGTTTTATGGCTGATGAAGAAGATCTGATCATTCTAATTCATTGATTTGTTCATCCTCTCTGTGACTTTGATTTGATTGCTCTAGCTTTCCATCAGCTTAAAATTGCAATGCGTTAGCCAGATGATAAATTTACTTAAACGTAGATTTATTTATTTAACCTTCTTAAAATGAAATCCAAGGAAAAATACCCAGAATTTATTTATTTTGCCATGAATCATTAACTCTGAGCTTGCTGATAACCCTAAGGAGGAGCAGTGCGAGTCATCAAGCTCCTGTGGGAACCCTTGCAAGGTGAAGTTGCAGTGCGGCAGCGGTGACACCAACACAGCCACCGAGCTGCAGTGTCAGCCTCAAGAGCCCTGGGGACTCACCAAGTTGTATGGGAAGAGTTGCATTTACTTTCCATCAGCCTGGGCCAGGCCAAGCAGGGGTTTTCTACAGGGAGCATGTACAATACTGAGGTTTGGTTTAACTCAATTGGGTTTCTGGGGGATTGGGATTTTTGTCAGGGGTGGGTTTTTTGTGGGTTTTTTTCTTTTTTTCTTTTTTCTCATTTTTACTCTTCTGTTATCTCCCCTGCTGCTTTATTCTTCCCCACACTAGATTCCCTGGGAGTGTTACATATGCATAAGGAAAACCAGAAAGGGGGCTTAAATCTGCAAAGCTATGTGAAGTGCATTTTAGTTTTACCTTTCACACAATCAATCATTCCTTTAAGTGTAGAAATTGTTACAGTCCTGCCTGAGATAGCGTAATATTTTTTTTCTGCTTTAAATATCTCCCAGTTATACAGTATTTTATGAAAAAGCGATGTCTCACTAGTCAACATAAGGAATGTGGAAACATACTTTAAGGAGTTTATTTTAACCGTTATGCATTTAAATGGTTCCATTAAAGTGGACATGCTCTCCCCTCTGCCAATAAAGATCAGTCTTAAGAGAGCAATGAGGCCCTTCAAGGAATTATTTTTGCTATTTCAAAGTTTAATCGGCTACTCATTTTATGAAAACAATGATTTTATACAAATGAAGCCGCCTTCCGTTTAGCCTTTGTGGCCATGTATTTATTTTCTGTGATTTCCACATGATGTTATTATCTGTTATTACAGATTTACTGAATAAATGAGTTAGTAGCAACCTGACCAGGCCCTCAAGGCACCATATGGATCCAGGCTTCTTGATTACCTGCCTTTCATTGCTCTCTACCAGGCAGCAGCAGTTACAAGGACACAAGTAGCTATTCTGAATATTGAAAAATAGAGGTGGGGTACACAACATTTTTCTGTAATAGCTTTTGTCAGTATATGATAACAACAAGTGCTGAAATAGGAAAAGCTGGGACATTTAATGCCTGTTGTATTTAGCTCTGCATCCATTTTTAAAATATTTAAGAGATATTTAAAGATAAGTTGAAATATTAAAAACCTCTTACAACAAGTTATATGATCCTAAAAAATATTAATTCGTGAAAAATATCTCTCTGAAAGTCTAAAGCAAGACTCATTACAAGATGTAATACATTCAGGCCTCCGAAACACGGCTGTTGCTGAGACTGACTATATTCTCTGTGTTCTCCAGAGGACCTAAAATCTTACAGATTGCTTATTAAATAACAGCTGGGAAATAGCTATGCCATCTCTTTGAACTCAGAATTGCAACACTTTTTCTATAAAAGAACAGAATAAAAACAGTTGATATTTCCAATTACCACTTATTAAGATATGAAAACAGATTAAAGCAGTTGCTGACAGAATCCAGTATTAAAAAAAAAAAAAATCACACCTGCATAAATAGCATGTGCTCAATAATGGCAAGAAACTGCCAGAACGGTTCAAGTCAGTTGGATAAGTCAAATACAACAGCCCAGGATCCAGGAGAACTCTCCTTCTTTGATAATCCCTCTGCTTTCTCTTTATGTTGTTCACAACAATTAGCATGCAAGCAATGTACAAAGCCTGGCAAGACCTTCCCAAAAATTGCTAATTTAAAGCATCATAGAAAAACTTCTAAATTAAGGAGGAGATTTGGTAAAATAAGGGAAAATTAGCTCAAATGGTAACGAGTGGTAGGACCTCACTTGTCCAACCCAGTCTCTTATATAATGCAGTGGCAGTTTTGGCAGTTTCAAGATGCATGCACCTGCATGCACAGGCACATGTACACATCCTCACACACCCCCTAATCTCCCTAACAATGTCCTTTATCCCTCAGCTTTCAGAGAAGTTTTAAAGTCATTTAAGACACTCAGGGCATGTGATGGAGTTTGTGCTGTACCAGTCAAGGTTTTGAAAAAATAGGTGTCTGAGCTTGTCCATGCCCTGAAGGCACATATTTCTGTGGAGCCGAGAGAAATAATACCCAATTCATTAGACTTTGGGGCTCTAGTAATTCATGGAATGCTAATTATTGTGCATCCAGAAAATGATATAAATCTAAGCCCCATTTCAAAGCTAATTTTCCCTCTATGCCTGGTAGCATTATCTTTCAGACGAGTGTTTTGTTAAACTCACTGCACTTTGTGCTTGAGACAGCTTGTCTTAAAGCCAAGCGAAGGTGAACCTGTGTGCTGCTGGTTTATGGTGCTTCCCAGGAGGTTTGTTCCAAATTCAATAGAGGTTTTTTTAGGAGAGCTGCTATTTGTAGAAGTGGAAGCATAGTGGCATTTCCCACAGAAAGTGGAGGGTATAGGGCGGAGGACCTCTGTCAGCAGCTGGAGGAGAGGGCTGGCCCTTCTCCTGGCCTCTGCTGCTGCTTACCTAGCTGAACTCATTTAGAGTATTTTGATCAACAAGTCAAATACTCTTCTCTCTCTCTTCTTACCACAGCTGGTTTGTTCTGGCCAGCATTAGGTCATTGTCCCAGCAAAGGTGTCCTGTGGTCTTCTGTTTGTCTCATCTGTATCAAATGTCACACTCATCTTTCCTGTATTCCTCTCTACAGCCTATTAGCATTATTACTTTTTAAATTACCCTATTTTTCTCTTTTTACCTAAGAAGGTATTTGGAAAATACATTTATTTTTAAGTACATACATCTCTTGACTTGTAGCTCTAATTAGGAATAACGATTTGATGGGGCAAGTTAAAATTATTATCCTGGTGAATGAATTGCAAGAATCAAACAGCCAAGAGCTCTCTCTTACCACCTGCAGTAATTTCAGGAAAAGAAAGTAAAGAATTGCATTACATGATCATTTCCAACACTCTAAGACAGGTGGTGGCGTCCACTGCATTCTCCCAATAAACATCTTCATGGAAAATAGGGCAAATTTCACTATGGACACTTTCCTCATGATTTAACCTTGTCCAACATCAGCCCAAAGTATTGAATGGTTTTTTTATTATTTTATTTTTATAAATGAGTGTTTTTTTGAGATGTGATGCCAGGACACGTACTGACCTTTGAATAAAAAGGATTAAGGCATGACACCTTTGATTATTCATTGGCAGGTTCAGCTGGAATATAAGATGTGGTCTTGCTTGTCATGGATGGTACAGATAAGAAGCTGCAAATTTCATCACATGGCAATAATTTGGGGTGATGTGAAAAAAAAAAATCCATCACCAAAAGCTGTCTAGTTTTGAAAATATTGCTGTTGGTTTGTGCCTGCTCAGAAATGAGACCATTCAAAACATTCCATGTGTGAGGAGAGAAGAGGGTGAGAGACTGAGATCCCCCAGAAAGCCAGAGCATCCCAAGGCTGGGGTCACGTATACAGGGTACATAACACAAAGACGTCATTGCAGTATTTGCTATGGTGTGTTTTGACCAGAAATTTCCTCCTGGACTTGAGAAACTTCCTCAGTAGCAGTTTCTGGAGGGATGGTTTGGTTCAAAAAAGACAGCAAAAGCTTCTTTGCTCAGCTTGACTCGAAGATATCTTCGAGCAGCCTCTTACTTTTTGGCTTTGGCAGTACATGTGCAGCAAGGCAGGAGAAGCAGAGGTAAAGCAGATAATTCCTGCTTGCGTGCTAAGGTGCTCCTAAGTGATATAATCTTACTGCCAGGAAAATGAGGGACACTCATTTAAAGAAACTGGGTAATGTTTTTAGAGGGGTTAGCCAATATTAGTACTGCATTAGGTACTCACATGGCTTCGGATACGTCCAAAGAAAACCAGGAAATCTGTGAATTTACTGCATATTAGCGCTCTCCAATCTTTGCAACATTTGGACCAATGAACTCTTGTACAGTTCAGCCAGTAATTCTGGGCAGAGCTGGTGAACAGGAGACAAGCATTTAGTCAATGCAGTTTATACAGCATTTTGCCAAGGATGGAGCAAGATTTGATGCTGTGTCTGCCAACCTTCTCCTTAAGCAGAAATGAGTGCTGGGGAGCAGCGCTGGGCTGCACAGAGCTGAACCCAGACAAGTTCTCCTGCTTCTCCTTGAAAATTAGTCAAGGATGGAAAAGATGTCTTTCAGGGAGCCAAAGAGACCATACTTGGAGCATGATCAATGCATCTTTCAAAATGATAAAAAATAAAAATGAAAAAGAGATTTATAAAAACAAGAAGGAGAAGAAAAAGAGAAAAGAAGACATATATGAAGAGTTATGACATTTCCGTTGCCATCTACCTTTGATTTTCAGACTAATTTGTTTCCAAGGGTTATGAGTTTTACTTAGATTGAGGATATGTCTTAAATCAACCTGATGGTTTTGCCGGGATCTTTATTTAAAACCTTACCCCTTAAATTATACAGCAATTATCTGACAGAGAGATGATTGAATTAATGAGGGATTATTACAATATTCTTGATTTGAAAAATTAGAAAACAACACCTCCCTCTGCCCCCAGGAGATCTGGATGTTTCATTAACAATTAATAGAAAAATTTGACACTGTGAGAGCTGCAAATCATGCTTACCCTGAATAATATAAAGTAGAGAGTGTTGGACTCAAATATATTAAAAGTTTTTTTCCCATGAACCTGCCAGCTCTCATTTGAAAAGGGTCTATGTCTGCCTGCTATTTTGTCTGACAGTAGATAGAGAAATGGAAACCAGCAAAGTAAATTGTTCTTCCCCCCTCTCCCCCCGGTGATAAAAAAGTCATTACCATGAAGATCATTTATCTCTCTGAACAGATATGGTATTGTTTGTTGAGTTTCTTTTCACATAAGTTTCCCAGGTAAGGCTGTGGCACTCAGAGATGTCCTGACATACTCTGCTATCTGGTTTTATTATCACTTAAATGATAGCAAACATTTTACTGAAGCCACTCGTTGCAGACCCGAAACCAGTTTCTTCTGCAGAAAGCTCAAATAATTATGTGACATCAGCATCACACTTGCCCAGCCAACTTCTCCCCTGATTTGAACAGCAGGGTAGTGCACTCAGAAGAGCTCTGATGTAAAATCACCATTAAATCCTCTGGGATTTATGGCAATGGCCTGTATGCTGGGCAGCTGTGAGGACACTGCCTGCTGGAGATGGTGTTCTCCATCCTGCCCAGAGGGAAAAATACATACTGTATGTTGTTTGGCCAGATCCTCTCGCATTTTTGGTTTGCCCAAGAGGATTGCACAAGTCTGATAGTAAAGTCTGAGGGAGCAGTGGGAGTAAAGAATTTTGCTGATGAGGTCCATCATTATTTTGGAGATATCACCTGATGTTTCTGGGCCCCATAATGGGATCTAGCAGTGCTTCCCCCAGTGAATGGGAATAGCAAGGGATGCTTCAACTCGTTTTTCTTGGACACCTTTTAAAGGCTTTAGGGCAAGGAGCATGTGTCAGGTGTGAGGGTGAGCTCCAGGGAGCACAGTTGCCTGTCCACAAGCACAGACCTGTTCTGACACCTCGACACAGGTGAGGGATGCTGGGGGGTTCATTTAATTTGATTTTTCATGGTACCAGTGAATTGCTTTCCTTTTTATCTTCACGCTTTATCTGTTTTGCCATGCAAATAATTTCTAGTATCTGTCAAAGGAGTATTTATTAGCACAGATGTGCTGCCCATATGCAGCTGCACTAAAACACCTGGGCGATGGCTATGGCTGCGGTTCTTCACTAAGCAAAATAACTTGATGTGTGGAAAGAGGTGCTGAAAGAAGATTTTGATGGAGTGTAGCCTTCTTGGAAAATTTTAAAAATTAAAATTTTAAACGGCTTTGGACCATCTTCACACTACCTCTTTTTAGTTGTCCAAGTTCAGTAAGACACTTTTTGAGTAGAGCACACAAGCATAAGCATCATAAATTATAAAGACAGTGAAATTTCCTTGTCCTTGCCATAAGCAAGTTTGTGCTGGCTGTTGCAACAGCAGAAGGCATCAGTACCATCAAATCTCACAGTCTATCCCTGTTCTGACAGAGAAGGGACAGAAATGACTGAAATTTAATTCCCTCTTCATTTCTGTGGAGAGACAGTGCACAACAGACTTTGTGTAGAGAGAACATGGAAATCTGGCAATATTACCAAGTGCCTCCGAAGCCCAAGTTCTGTCATTTGAATATTTGTGAAGTAACTCAAAATTCTGTGAATGAAGTGTTCTGTAGTTTCAGCAAATAGTGTTACGTATTTATTTTCAGCCCTTCCACTGAAGACCTTAAGAAGGATTTAAAAGTATTTTTCAGCCATAACTTTTACGTTTACCACATATTATTAAATTACCATGGCCTATGACTGTTTTCAATCGGCAATTTTATTTGTCAACCATAAAAATGGCACTCAGAAATTTTTCCAGGGAATTCCTCATGCAGTCAGCTCATGCTGATGCTCAGGTATATCAATAACTGTGCATGATGCATCGATACCTACCTCATTCACTTGAGATGTCCCCCTCAACCTAAACAAGTTAATACAATATTCAATCTCCTTAAGGGAATAACCTATAACTTAACACACCCTGCACATACACACAGCATTAATGAGCCACATACAGCACCTGCAAGAAAAAAAGGCTCCTGATTAATGTGAAATACTTATTACATTAAGCTTCCAGGCACCTGTGCATGGGAAGACAGCATCGAGCTGGTGGCAGGTAGGACCCTCTGGCAAGCATCTCCCTGGCTGGGAGGAAGAGGGGAAAGGAGGAGAAGGGCTGATGTGTTTATCCCATGGTAAACACATTCTTTCTGCTACATCTATGCCATTGCACATCTGTCTGTCCATATTTACTCTGCCATTTTATGTTTCGCTCAGCCAGCATGTCAATTAAAAATTTACAGACTGCTTTACTGTAATTTACATTAATTAAAATTAGACTGCTCCATTCCTATGGTATTAATCATTAAAAAAAAAAAAAAGCAAATCAGTACCATATTTTCACTTCAGCATGATGGTTGGTAAGTTTAACTTTTCAGAGCTATTTCTCAGAGGTTTATTTTATTATCAAAGTCACTTCAAGACTAGAAATACCACTTCTTTTAGAGCTGCTGCTTTTCCTGTTGTAGCAGCCTGAGAGAGGCAATACATGCGTACACACCAACCTTCCCTGGGGAAGGGCTGCATGTCAAAACAGCACACAGGCACTTCAAAACTGCTCCTTTCCTTACTTCTCCAAACTCTCCCATTTCAAATTAAATGAAGCAGCTTCTGACTTTCCAGGCTGCTGCATGGCAGAGCTGGAGGACCTAGAGACCCTGCCTGGGAGCTGACAGCTAAGCTTTGCCAGTTTTACTTTACTGGTTGCAATGCCTTCAGGAAACTTCATTTCAAGTACATATTTAACAGGATATATATTTCCTAGAGAAGATTAACTCATTCAGGGTTTGCAGCAAATATACATAGCTGCTTGGATAAAGCATTGTCCTCGCAAAAAGGGGAGGATAAAGGTGTAGATGGAGATACTGGCTGGATTCTTGGAGCGCAGGGCTGGTGAAGGAGAAGCTCTATCACACAGTTGAAAAGCAAATATCAGATCTTTTTAAAATGTTGAAGAAAGACTGTTCAGATCATCAGATGAGCATAGCCTGGTTACAGTGAGGATACAAGAGGTCATGTGAAGCATGGAGGGAGGGGAGACATATCTCCCAGCTGCAATCCCCTCATGGGGCTGGTTTGTGCTACTTGAGTGCTGGTTTCTTACACAACATGTGCAGCTTTTCATCAGGAGACGTGTAATTGCATTTAATTAAGACCACTGCCTTTGGTAATAGAAAGCATGAAAATAGTAAACAGAGGAGTCAAGTGCAGATTGAACCTTGAGCTATTAAGTGGTGAAATGATTTAGTGGAGCACCAGCTTTAATAAGGAAGCCTGTTGGATTTATAAGGCATTTAAAGGCAATTGTTTTCTGGCAGGGTAACGGTGGGGGTTTAATGAGCTGCTCCTCAGCTGGAGCAGAGATATCCCCACCTGGTTAGTGGTGTCGGTGATGGAGGTGCTGATTGGTGCTGTGATGGTAAAAGAGCTGCAGCAGGAGCCTGCTCGCTTGATGAGGAGTGCTCCTTGTGAGGGGCTGTGATTCAGCAGCACTGGGGGTAGAGGCTGCCTCTGAATGCTGGGATGACTGGGGAAGGCTGCGGACTTCACCTTGTGCAGTAAGAGTGTGTCTCTGGAAATCTCAGGTATAGTTTTATGTTTCTGTGTGTAAATTAACCTTCCTGTTCAGTGCTGTGTTTTCTGTGCCTGATTAACAAAGTATTGAGCGAAGGGAGGAAAGTCTCCACCTCTGTAGCAGAGGGTGGGAGCTGTTGGCAGTGCAGCAGCTGAGGAAATCCCCTGGCCTCTGGGAACAGGACCTAACCTGGGAAAACAAATACTGAATGACCCTGAATGCACTGATAGCAGTGAATGCACCACTTTGTGCACTGTCCTTGCCAAACCCTGTCCTTGGTCAGGGAATGAATGCTGGGGAAGGAAGATGTGGGGTATCTGTAACTCCTGTAGAGCTGCTCTTCTGAAGACGCTCCAGAAGAGGCTTTGGAAAGAAATACAGTCTTGCTTACACCCTTCCTCTTTGGTAAAGAAAAGACTCTGCTGGTTCCTGATAGTGTCAGTGGGACTTGCTTTCCCCTTTGGGCTCCTGGCAGGAAGGAAGAGCTGTGATGTTTGGCCAGGGTGCTCTGAGGACCACCTTGCTCAGGGTTGTGGCTTTGCCATGTGTTGGCACGTAGGCAGGATCATACCTGTCCAGCCTTGCCTAAAGGACTGAGGTGAAGCAGTTTACAACTTCACAGTCTGTGTGTTTTGTGAGAGTAGAACTGGGAAAGTGTCTTCGAAACCTGCACTTGTAACTTGAACACAATGGAGCTGAACCGTACGACTGCCCTCCAGCCCCCGCAGCAGCACACATGCTCTCTGGGAATCTGATGCACTGCAGGTACAGGAAAGAAATTATAACTTCAATGAATTTTTCCATTTTCATGTGCACAACACTCTGACTTTAAGCAAATACTCTCCTACTAACAATTTGGGAGCTTTCTGAGGAAGCCCTATGTTCCCTCCAGTGCAGCAGACCGTTATTTGTATTGGTTGTGGGTTTCTTAGAGGATCTTTCTAAAACATTTTGGAGCTTCAGGCAGCACAGGCCAAGTCCTGATTTCATGCAACTTAGGGGCAAGAGAAGTAGTGACAAGCACCAAACCTGTCTTTAACCTGAAAGAGGAAGTCCTTGGGGAAGAGATTATACTGGGGCAATTGAAAGTGGTAACACAGTGATTACCTGTATGCATCCAAGAGGCGCAAAAGAACTGTTATACCAAGTTCCCCATTTGTCTGTGCTCTGAAATATGTGTTTTCTCACTGTGACAACTGGAAATTAAAGTGGAACAAGCTTCAGTATTTTTGTGAAATCTTGGATGATGTGAGCCTGCATGTTGCTTTTCTGAGTAGCTCGCCTTTCTGATAGGCGTAATGAAGACAATTAAGCCTGTTTTCTCCTTTTCTGTTGTTGCTCACAGTATGGCAAGAGAGCGTTCGAACAGTTCCTGCAAACAAGCTCTTCAATCATGTTTATTGTTCCTTGACGTTCTTTACAACATCTTAAAACTCGCAGCTGCGTAGCGATGTGTCTGCCCTGCGTGTTGAGTCTCTGGCGTGCAGCAGGGGCTTTGTAATGCCTGTATTAGAGCTCAGCGAGTTAATTACTGCCATTAGAGGTTATGGCTCAGGAACTGCTAATCAAAAAATGGTAATGAAATGCATGTTCATGTTTGCCCTTTTTACGGTTTTTGGCTCCTCGTTGTGGGGGAACAGCTTGGTCTGCATCTCTTTGCTGGTTTCAGGTTTTTTGGAAAGAAATGAGGCTTTGTCTATAAATAATTATTGCTATTTTAAGAGACAGAGGAGCTGGGGAATCAAATCTGTATAACCCCTCAGAGGCCTGAGAGTGATCCTTTTAGGAGGAGAAGGGTGCAAGTCAAATACACTTTGAAATATAAATCACCGTATATTAGAAGTGAAACCTGTAGTCATGTCAGGGCCTGACATGCAGATGAGAATATTAACTCTTTGTTCCCTGAAGTTCAGCTGAATAGAAGACGGTCTTTGCATATTCCCTGCCACAGACAGTTGCATTTTTTCACTGGATGTCATCTGTAAAGCAGCAGGTTATGCTCTGAACTGGTGTGACTGTGTGCTGGGGATTGAAAATGGGCAAATGCTGTAGCATGGTAGATGGAGGTGAGTGGTGATACATGAGGAAAGATGGGGCAGATATGCATTTTGGGGATCTGGAGTTAGACCTTCTCATTTGACCTAGCACTGTGTCCCACCAGGTTGAATACCATCCCTGTGCCTTCCCTGGAGGTCCATGGGACTGGGCCACTAGGGGCCTTGGGGCAAAGCTGGTGACTAAGCATTTGATGGGCAAAGGGGTCAATCTGCTTTCAGCTCTTGAGCAGGTTTCTCTGCAAGTGTTAAAAGACTTGGGGGAAAACTCCCTGCAGGAGTTTTTCTTTAACTTTTTGTCAACACGTGGCCTCGAGTAGAACTTCCAGGGGCTCATCTGGAATTTTTTTGCCTGAGTTTATCATGGCTTCAAGTTCTTGTTTCTCTGTACCCACCAGTTCTCCCAGGGATGCAGAGGGGACCTTCAGATAACTTTTGAAACGCTTGTTGCTGGCTGTGATGTGCTCTTACAAATTTTCTGATGCATTAAGTTGCTAGTGCTTCTACTGTGTATACCGTGGTGAGGTACTTTAATGACTTTTGTAAATCTCTGGAGCAGATAAATGTTATTTTGAAATCCAATGTCTTTGATGTATCACTGTGGATGTTCTTTACAATACTAATGCAGAGGCGTATCTAGGCTGGATGTTGCTCTTATTGAAGTTGATGAGAAATGAACAATTGATTTTGTGGGCAGAAAGATACAGTTCCTAAAGATTTCCCCCTCAGCATATTTTCTTTTTTATTTCTTTGTTATAGTAGATGTGTAATATTTTTTATGTATATGAAAGAAACCTCAAATAGCTATTTACCCGTGCATGGGCAGGTATGCAGAGGTTAATTCAGCGCAGCGTAATCACTGGTCTCTGAACTTGCAGAATTAACACATGCTGTGCCAACTACGCCTTGTGTCTCACCCTGCCCCCGCCCCTGCCCTTCAGAGACCTGACATCCCAAGTGTACCAGGCCTTCAAAACTGGAGATAAATGTATGCACTCTTACCTATGGATCATTAGACCACAACAGATGTTGTTTAAGAGACTTTTCAATGACACTGTATGTAGATGTGACTGCACAGTATTGCAGGAAGTGCCTGCTGTGTAATAAAAAGTCCCGGCAATATATCTAGTGGGAGAAGCAATGTAAAAACTTTACTAGGAAAATGCTGAGAATTTATAAGCCCTAGTATAGTTTGTAGATCAGTGCTTAAACAATGGTTGTTATGTACATGTTGAACAAGATATACAGCATCATGTAGCTCAAATCATAGAGATAAAATAAGCAATGCTAAACAGGCGGCTGCTGCTGCTCTTAAAAGATCTTTACTGTTCATTAAATTATCTGATGCTGTCATCTAATGTTTTGGGATCAATGATACTCTGGACTGCATTTGTGCTGCTATTAGTTTTTGTTACTGTATTTCCTGTGAATGAAACTTATACTTCTGCTACATTAACACCATTTTGCATGCTGTTGTGCCTAGGGGCTTGGATCAATCAAACGGGAGAAACCTTTACTAGCTCATTGATTTTTCATTTACCCAAACCCTTTTGTTTATTCTGTGTCCAGGTATGAGACTAGTGCATGTTTAAAGTGTCCATGGTATAGGCTTGCTCCTGTGATCAGGTATTAGCAGTGTGTAAGTGATGGAAAATAAAAGCAAATACATTTCTATATTGTTGGTTTTGGACTAGTTTTTTTTATTTGTGGCTTCAATTTGGAGCTCTTAATGCTGTGGGTTTGTCTGGTTCTGCCAGCATCAAAGCTGTGTACTCTGCAGCTCTGGTTTCTGCCACCCTCCTCAGCACTTCAACTCACTGACCTGAAATGCAGGGAATAACCCAAATACAAAGTAGTTGTTGCTTCAAATAAAGCATGATTAAAACAAAGTATTGCTCTCCTCTCCAACCAGACTGCATCTATCCTTAGGCAGAAGCACTATGAGATCAGAACTTTCCTTCTGCTGTAGAGCAAAGTGACTTTCTGGATGCTGCTGATCTTGCCACTGTAATGTCCTTCAGAAAACATGGGACAGCTTTTCCAACACAAGCTTTTGGACCTTTTGGGGAGGGATTATATGCAGAGTTCAGGAGCTCTCTGGTATGCAGGTGGTTACTCTCCTACCTCGTTTGAAAGTTGCTTTACAGGCTAGAAAGGATAGTATGCCTGACCAAGCTCAGGGTTTGGGGTTAGGAAAAACTATCTGTAGGTGGGCTGGGCAGTGGGAATCCACCCTTGGCTGTGTGGCTCCTGTGTCAGATAAGGACCACTGTGCTTCAGCCACCTGTAAAACAGACCAAACTCTCTCCCCTGAGGTGGTATTTCCATAATTATCTGGTTCATCTTTTACTCTTTCTTATCTAAAAGTATTTACTAAATGAGGCTTGCTTGGTTGTTTTAGGGCTTTTCTTTATTATTGAAGAGCAAGTACTGCGTATCTCTGGTCACAATATTAACTCAGATTCAGCGTAAGCCTCTGATATCCCTATGAGGTAGGAAATTAAAACAGGCCCTTGAGAAAGTGAGGAGAGAGCATTTGCTGACCAGCCCCCAACCCTTGCAATCAAAGGATCAAACTGAGGTCCAGTTGTGGCCTCTGACATTTTGTAACTGCTCAGTATTTATTTGCAGTATCTGTTCTGCTCAAGTCTGTTGCTAATGATTAGTTGATTGGGTTAGGGACCTTAAAGAGCAACCAGATTGTTTTAGGCTGTCTGGGGAAGCTGAATGGGTCTGTAAGAGTGTGGCGTCTTTTTTTCTTTTAAATGCACCGTGCTGCTTTTTCCTCCAAAGGATTGAATTTCATTTGACTTTCAGGAGCAACAGCCTGGGTTTCTCAGATTTAAAGCACTCTTAGATTCAAACCACTGAGAGATCTCTGAGCAGCGTTGGGCAAGGTCTCCCTTTCCAGACAGACCTTTCTGATGCCACAAGAGTTAGTGGCCATACACATTTACCATGCAAAATGTCCTGGAGTGAGTGGAGGCCAGACAGAACAAATTCTCCATCGGACATCTTTAGTAGTAGCTTCTGATCATCTCTGCAGGGTGAGGAGATTCTGTGGGACACTGCTGGGCAGAGAGTTACATTCTTCCTGCCCTTCATCTTGGGGTCTGGGTGAAGTGGCATTTGGCAAAAAACAGACTCTGGCAAGTCAGTTGAAAAAGCCAGGAGAGCAGCAGGTGATGAGATCTGACCTGTTTTGCGTGGTATTTGGTAGGGACAACTCTGCCTAGGCTGAACCTGGGGCTCATTTGGGGTCACGCCTTGAATCTGGAGGAAGAAATCCAAGTACGTCATGCCTAAAATGTCCACTGGGGATAGAAAGGTGGAGGCAGGAGAAGTTGGGAAAAGAGCCTTGGTTAAATCATTGAAATAATCATTTATTGTGTAGTTTTAACAAAGAACTATCACATGTAATGTGGGTGGCAGAGAGTATGCAAGCTATAAACTTCACAAGATGCTTTACTGCCAGGTCTGTGTCTGTGCCAGAGAGTGGTGGTGAACTACTGGAATCAAACCTGGCACTGAAGCTGGGCTGGCATCACCAGGAATGGGCAAAGTGCTATCCAAAATACACTTGGCAGAAGACTCTTGAAAAGTTGATCTTTCCTGTTCTATGCTCATGGGCCTACTTTTGGAGAAACATGTGATTTGAGTATTACACTTCCTTATGAAAAATGGATATTGAAAGGCAGAAACTGAATAACAGAAGCCTTAGTCATGCTGAGCTACAACTGCTCTTGCCACATAGCACTTGGTTTGGGGGTTTTCCTGGATTCTTTAGACTTATCCATAACTTGTACATCTGTATTATGGTATGGGGTCTAGATACCATATTTCGTATCTTTTGATAGCTGTAGGATTCTAGTTTTCTAACTCTGCTGGTACTCAGTATTTGCTCACCTAGGTTGTTTTTTTCCTTCTTCCCAGAATGTGGGGAGATGAAGTACCTCCCAGGGATTAAAGTTTGCTCACTGTCATTCTTCAGAGCTTCAGTATTTGGGAGAAGCATGCATGGGAAAGTAATGCATTGAATGGCAGCGAGTACCCATACTGCCCAGAGCTGGGAACTCAAGCCAGAGCTGAAATCTCTCCATAACTATTCAATCCTATTGATGGTATGTTTGGCTTATTTTTGCTGTGCTTTATTAATAAAAGTCCTCTAGAGGAAAAATAATGCAGCATGTTGGGGTGTTTTTTTTTTGTACCTCAGTTGCACTGGGATTTTATTAGGACAAAGCTCTGTCCCCATATCTTTCATGGGGCCACGTAACACAGACAATGTTCTGCAAAGCTCCTGGTGAGGGACTGCCAGGCAAAGTATAAATGTTGCCACAAGGTCTGATCTTAGCACCTGGGGTTTTTTTAATTTATTTTTAAATGGAACAGGTCTTGCTAAAGTAATGAGTTCTGCTGTTCCTGGTGTTCCCGTGATGCTAGGGCTCATCTTGAATAAAAAAAAAGCTATTTGGGGCTCAACTGTGTCTCAAGGGTCCTGTTTTGTACATGCTTATTACACTAGTTCAACCATTATGAATTTGGGCAACATTTTAATTGCATTCCTTTCTCTGTAAGAAGTAGTGTAGAATTGGCCATACCACTGATTAATTTCACAATTTGATTAAACCGTGAAAATGCAGCATCTTTATTTAATCATTCTGCACATGTATTTACATACACTCACATGGACCTTGCAGTGGGATTTCAGTAAAAACCCCAGCATAAGAATGGCTTATGAGTCTTTATATTTGTGATTCAAGTGGTTTAAAGAGAGGAGGTGAAAATGGGGTGGGGGCATGTGTAGAAACGTATCTGAAAATCAAATATGTCATGACATTGTTGTTATTGATTGTCCACCGAAGACTATATGCTGCAATTCATACCATGGGTGTTGGGTAGTGTGCGTGAGGCCAGCTGTGTGCCACAGGATGCATTTTGCTCCTGGCTGGTGCTGGGGTCACTTCAAGTCTTTGAAGATTTGGGGCCCTGGCTGTGAGCAGGCGTGGGGCTCTGGGATGAGAAACCCCAGGCTAAAGAATTAAGTGTCTGGACATCAGGTTTGTGGAACCCATAGCGATTAAGGAACCTACTGGAAAAGCACACTTTAACCATTTTCCTCTTTCTTTTAAAACATAGCTATGGCACATAACTGGCTATATTATTGCATTATGTAGCTATAGCTACATAAATGGCTCTGCTATAGGGAGCAGCAAGGTGGTGGAGCAATAATCCCCAGCTCCAGGGGCCCCTGGGGTGAGACATGAGTTTCAATAGGGTTTTTAATATCTCTGAAAAATGAAATCCCATCAAAACATTTGGGGCATACTACAAGTTTACTTATTTGCAAATTCACAGTTCAGGCTGTGGTCCCTCCTGCATGCCCAGAAGCACCCGCTCACCTACATTACCAAAATTATACCTATAGAGAAGGGTAAAAATGTCTCTACACGTTGAAATTACTCACATCAGGCTGATGGATATGCCTCCAAGGAAATAAGCAGCCGTTCCAGAAGTTCAACTCGTGTTTTAAATTGGATCTACATAAGCAGATCAAGCAATTAGCTTTGCCTGCAGCTTCTCTGATGCTGGCATTTTCTCACATGCATCTTCAAATTTTGTTCAGGTAACTATTCCAAAATAACGGGGAAAGCATACCAGAGGCAATTAGTTTGCTCTTGTGTTCTTTGTGAGGGATACCACATGGAGAAGACAAAATGCTGTTGTAGAGAATGAGAATGTAGGGAATGAGAAATTAAGAAGGAAGGATGGCCAGTTCAGGACTGGCTCCAAAAGCAGTGGATTGTGTAGGCTGAAAGGACTGAAGTCTTGATGGGCTGTTTAGTGCTTCCCCTAGAAACAAAAAGCACACAAAATTATGCTGCCTGGGTAACATGAGTAAAATGCTACAGTGATTTGTATCATCACATTTCCCCTGGCTGTGCCAGAAATATTCCTCGAAATCTGGCTGGTTTTGATCATTGAGACAGTTCATTAGCAAATGCACTATTGATTTTTATCAGGATTTCCACTGAAAAGAGGTTGAGATTTGTGGTTGTCTTTTTTTTCCCAGTATGTTCTCTGTTCCTCAGCTTTTCTAATCCCATGGGTGTGCTAACAGCCCTCTCCCCACTATCGTGGCTGTTGGGGTGCCCCATCCTCTCTGACACTGGGAATGACTGGTGGGATGTCCCACCAGGTTCCTCCTCTTCCAGGGTAAATGAGAGGGGACAGTTCTGTCCCTCACCAGCAGTAGATGGCAGGGTCCCTAAGTGTGACACAGGGTTGGGGACAGCCTGTTGATTTGGCAGGTGTTTATTTTGTTGAATTCAGCTTTAGGAAGCAGCCGTGGTATGTGGTTACCTCCCTGCAAAATGCTTTACAGCTGGTTCTGCTTTCTGCCATTGAGAAATCCCAGCTGGGGCTGACTCAAAGCTTCCCTTAGCCCTGGGGTGTTTCAGCTGGACCCACTGTCATTCCCATCCCTGTTCCCAGCAGGTACACAAGAATACACTACAGTAAGCATGAATAACACTATCTGTACCCAAGCACAGTACTGCGGCTGGCAGATAATAGTTATCCAAGATTCATTAATAAAACCACATATTTTGCTTTGTCAGTGCTGCTGAGTGATATTACCTTAAAAATGTAAATTAATGCATCTGCTGATTCTACTTTTCATAGTTGAATTGAGCTCATTGATCACCTGAGTTCACCAGCAAACTGAATATATCTATTTAAGCAAACATAAGAATAGATTGTTGTAACATTAGGACAGGAGGGAGCATACATTTACAGTAGGTACTTCTTTTGTGTATCACAATGCAATAATTTTATTATACTTGATGATAATCTCCTTGATTAGATTTACATAATCTAAAATCAGTTGTTTCTTTCTGATTAAGTATCCTGATAAATACAAGATAGGTTGCAGAATAAATTAGCTTTAGGATCAGAATCTTATTGCCTTTAAATATTCAGTTCCCCTCTGGGCTCAAGCTGAACATATTTTGTCTGTACAAAGTCTATGCCTGTATGAAGTTGCTATACATTTAAGCATTATTTTTGTTGTTAACCAATTATTGTAAAGCAGGTTGTTTTTTTAAACTTGCTCTGTTTTGATCACTGGGAAGGTGGAGGGGGAAGCTGTGTTCCCAAGATTATGTGAGTGGAATTAATGATAAGACACTCATCGGTAGCAGAAAAATCACATGAATATATGCTGTTTAGATAACTTAGGGTTTTTTTTGTTAACCTAGAAACTCTATAAAGAATTTTCCTTTGCAGCACAGACCCTGCCTGAGCATCTGTAGCCAGGTCCTGCTCAACAGGGATATAGGATATTACCAGCCTAAATGGCCTTTTCATGACTTGAATGGTTTTTCATGTACTCATTAGCTGCAAGCTGGAAGTAATGTGAGTCTCGGAGGCTCTTGCTTTGCTGTCATGCTGTTCTTCTCCAGGCGTTGCCCAGAGCTTGCCCAGGAGACTGGATGTGGGTGGAAGGGAGCAGTGGTGATGGCTCCCGCAGGAGGCATCAACTGTCTCCATTGCTCAATGAGAGAGTGAAAACTGTGGAGTAGTAAAGACACCTCCTGCACCCCATTAATGCATAACCAAGGCAGTGTTATGGTTGCATTATTCTTCCTTTCAAAGTCAGGCTATGCACTGCTCAGGCAGACAGCTTGAAGTGCATCCTGCTCTCTGCTGGCCACCACTGTCCTGACACTGGCTGAGGCTCACTGCTGCCTGGGACCTGTGAGTTCCTCAAAACTGGACAAGCAGCCCAAGGGAGGCACGGTGTAGGATCACACGGGACTGAGCACTTTGTAACTCTTTTCCTCTCCAAGAGCTCTTCAGTGCAGCCCTTTCAGAAAGGCAATGATAGTTAGCTTTGTCACAGGAATTTTTTTATTTTTTTCTGCCCCTGCTGTTGAAGCAGATGAATGATCAGGTTAAAGGAAAGCAGGAGGACTGGCCTAAGAGCAAGCTCCACACAAAGATTTTACTTTTCTGAAACTGGCCACAGTAGCTCATGGAGAACTGAACCCAAAATCTTCTTTGCTGGCTGGGGACACCAGCAAAAATTGCTCCTCTGTACCCATTCCTCTGAAGACTTCACATCTTTTTTTTATTTTTTTCATATCTCATGGTCCTTGCTTTGTGCTGTACTTTTGCTCAGGTGCCTTGTGCTCCACACATGTTCACATGTAGCATCCACAACTACAGTGCTGCAGGGGATGCTCCCAGAGCCATGGCAAAAAACAGTGTGCAAATTGGGTCACCGGCACCTCTGAAAAATTGGTCTTGAGGAGTTGAATTCACTACTTGTGACACAAAATCATGTCATGATAACATCTTGTTGGGACTTTTCCTACTGGGGCAAACAAGAGTTTTAGAAAGCCTCATGCAATCTGGCTGTTTTCCTTCTTCATGCTTTGGGTGCTGCAAGTAAAGGAGAAAAAAGTATAAAGATGGTGTCCTTCGTGTTCAGAAAAAAAGAGCCCATTAATTTCAACTTGCACCAGCCTGAGGAAAGGGCAAAATGACACCATGGTAGATGTAATTGAGAAAATGAGCTCTGGTCTTAGCAGGACTTCCTGTGGTGTCCCTTTAAGAGCCATGTGACTAGAGCCGTTGGCTCTCCTCAAAACTTCAGTGAAATGAAATGATTCCAAGAATTTCTTGTGAAAAGACCTAATTACACTGACTTACCTCATAGCAGCAGAAAGAATAAATGTCATTAAAGAAGGTGAATTTAGACTGTCTTCCTCGTAGGTATGGCTTAAAATGGATTAGTTTTTTTTTTTTCCTCCCTGCAGTTTTAATACCTGTTAATTATCATCTTATGAGAAAAATGGCTTCCTACTCACTGTAGTTAGTTTTAATTAAACATTCTGCTGGTCCTAGTTAATAGGATATACATATCATATGAGGGGCTTAATGCAATGCTTTAGTAGTAGTACATAGAAATCTATGTAAAAAAGTGGTACTTAGTAGTACATAGCAGTCTATGAACCAAAATGTTAATTATTGTATATATGAGGCTTTCTTTTATACTCTACAATGTAATAGAACCTGAGGCATGTTTTCTGCTTGTTTGCTTTTCCTTTTTTCAATTGAGTTGCAAGCTCTAGGCACGCTTGGTAATGTATGTTTTTAAGGGAAGATAGACAATTAAGCCCAATATATCTTCTTTGCAATTTTCCTGTGGAAGGAATAGTGTGAAAGCCATTGGGAAAGAAAGGATTTATTGGATGGAGATACCCATGCATCACAGTGGGATTCTGCCCAGTGGCTGCAGGCAAATGGCTTTATGAAAGGCACTAGGATGTGAGCTGCTCTCTAGAACTGAGGTGGCTTCTGAAAGTACACATTTAGAATTCATATATAAGAAAAATCACAGTTACTGAGGAAGGTTGGCAGGAAGGCACCACGTTCTCTCCTTGCGTTTTGGTTGACACGTGGTTAGGAAAGGAACATATAGTTTCAATGACCAATTATATTTATACAAACTTATTAATAGCCAAGTTAAAAATCTGGGCGTTTCAAATTTTATTTTGTATTTTCAGTGATTTCAGACAAAGAAAAACACAGTTATAAATCCAGCACCCCACATACTGCTGTTATCCCTCTTGACCTCCTAGAAATAGAGTGTGGTAGTCTTCTGTTGGAGTTGTATGGTTAATGTTGAAATCTGGTTGGTTTAGCTCAGTCTTGATTTGTCTGCTGACCAAAATACAAAATAGGGTGGTTGCTGTCATTTGAAGAAACATCTTGGTTCATAAAGATAAAAGCTGAAATGGAGAAAGTGGGAGCAAGCTCTGCGTGATGGAAGTGGCTTCTGTACATACAAGAGCCAAGGGGGAGTAGTAGGGAGAGAAAGAAGGTAATGGGATTTGGTTTGGGTGGGTTTTAACCAATTCAGTGATTTACTGTCAAATTCCTTACCACCACATTCCTCCCTGGCACCTTTGTGCTTACAACTGATGATAAAGACTGCAATATTCTCTGTCATCAAGTACTGCTGTGGCAAACTTGAGTTTAAATTAGTTTTGCAGTTTCCCAAAGGCCACAGAGGTAGAGATCGGAAGATACCATTTCCAAACTGTCTTGAGAAAGTAAAGATAAAATATTTGTTTCCACATGCTCCATAGGCCATATTGACCGGGGAGTGTCACAGCAGGCTGCTGGGCAGTCCCAAGCATCTCCCCAGCAAAAAGCCTGATTTGCTTCACTCGTTGAGTGGAACAGGAAAAATATATGCTGGTTCATGTCCACATTTGACATGCAAAATATGACTCCTCTAAGGGCTTTAATGTATGTTTGTTTTTTCATCCGTGTGTGTGTTCAGCAATAGAAGCCCATTTCTACTTGCTGCTTTGAATGGATTTTAGTTTGATCACCAGGGAAGATGATTAGAATGTATTTCATTTGTGTTTAAGGGTAGGAAGTGAATTGTGCTCGTCACAACTCCAGCTTCCTCGGTCCACATCCATCTTGTGGTCACCCTCACAGTGGACATGCTGTTTTTACCATGGTAGAGCTGGGCAGCCCCTGAGGGGCATCCCAAGGGTCCTGCCCTTGCAGGGTCTCTGCCCACCCCACTCTGCTCCCAATGGGCAAATAACTCGGAAGCAGTAAACACCAGCGGTGCAGAAGGATATTTGAATGCTGTGGGTAGGGTAGGTGTTTACTTATCAATACTAACCTTAGCCCTGTGCAAGAAGGTTCTATGGAAGCTTATGGGTGAGTATGGAGCTGCAATATGGTATGCTGGCAACTGCACATTTCTCAGGCAGGCAAGGCTTTTGAGTGAAAGAAAGCAGCATGCAACAGTGTCATGGGATGCTGGGGGTAAAGCAGCTGCAAGCCAGGATGAGGACAGGGGGCAGGCGTCTGTGCTCCTTCTGCAGTGCCTCATCCACACTCTGAAAGTTTGGGAAGAGGAGCTGGCAAATGCTATCTGCAGTAGGAGAGGGAGGTACAGCCAGAATGAAGCTTTTCCTCTTTATCAGAGTGAATTCAGGCAAGGTTTAGATGGAGTTACCAATTATCAGCTCTAAATATCAAAGCTTAATAGCAGACACTGTGGTATTACAGTAACTCACGGTGCATTGAAGTGATACAGAGTACAAAACCCAAATCATTTGCCTCTTGAGACAAATTACTAAATGCTATTATTTTAGTGACCTACTCACACTCTTCCGTGGATCAAGGGAGATTATCCATGTTGCTGTGCAAACAAATTAGGGATTCCTCTTTGAAAGCAAATACATGAATGTATACATAATTTATATAAAATCAGAAGTATTAATACTAGAAGTGATATTTTATTTTAGAAATGAGAAAAAAAATGTTATATCGGGCATAATAATTAGTTTACCAAGATGAATTCAGGCCAGGTCTGGGCTTAGTTGGGAATGAAAGATCAGGATTTTTTTTCATTCATGTGTGTGTGAGAACAGCCAAGGTGTGTGAGAACACAAACATGCAGGCAGAGCTGCTGATGGCTTGCCTGGTGCAGCTGTGGATGGGTCTCTGTCAACCATAGCTTTTCACCACTCTTGGTTTGTTCCACCTCCCATCAAGCAGCTACTTTTTATTGGCACTTGCTCAATAGTGTAGAAAATAGACCTGTTTAGAAGCTGTACCTGGGAGTTACTGTAACACACCCCAATGCCGTTTTGTCAGTGGAAACCACAATTTATTGCACTGAATATGCAACATTGACAAAGAAGCGACCATGCATTTAACAACTCTGTGCTAGATTATAGAGGGAATTACTATGGGAACATAGAGTACAGCACTGTCTGCTGCCACTTTCCTGTGTGTGCTCTTGAGCTCTTGCTCCATGAAGGTATCGGTGGAGCAATCTCTGTCCCTGCATAGTAATAAAGTTCTGTGCTAAACAAATTAATCTCCCAGCATTAGGTTAAAACATCTGATTTGATCCTGGTTAGAGGATTAAGGTGCTTGCATGATGCATTTGAGCTGCTTTCTGTTTAGCAAAAGAGAGGTGGCTCTGAATAATCATCTCTGTCCTGAGACTCACTCGCGTGCCCAGATGGGCCCATTTGCTCTATTTTATTCTTGTGCTATCAAACGAAAAAAAACCCCAAAACCAAAAATAAAAAAAAGGAAAAAAAAACAAAACCAAACAATCACCAATTAAACACAAAAGCAAAGGGAGGTAAATCTTTATTTGAAGCTTATACATTTAAACAAATGCTAGTGAAAACTGTTTCTTGTGATTCCCTGGGCTCTGGTAGTTTGGCAAGTGGCCATCAAATGGTGAAAACCGCTCCTCAAAAAAAAAAAACAACCAGAAAAACCCCACAAAAACCCCACCTCTCCCCATTTGGGTTGATATTCCCAAAGGTAGTGACAACAATTAGAGTAACAAAGCAGATTTCCAGGAGCCAGATTCCTATCCGTGCTACTTAACTCAGGCTGAGTGCTGGGTTAGTGCTGCTTTATTTCTTAAATGGTCCTGCAGGCTAGGTGGTCCCCAAGAGCCATGTGCTGTAAGACTGAAGACACCCTGGCTGGATGTCCCCCAGGACCCAAATATTTTTACCCCATCTTTCTCTGAGACGCTCAGACTTCCCTGTCTGATTTCAAGACCTATTCTCACCTTGTGTGCACATCAAACACGGCTCCAGTTCATGCAGTTAGTGTAGATTTTAATGAGGAAGCCATCTGCACAGAGACAACTGGAGTGTATTTTCTTTTACTTGGAAGATTCTCTGTTGTGTATTTCACCTTTCTTGTCTTGCCTGTTGACTGGGGGCACCCCATTTCAGCCCTCTCTGCTGCACAAGCACCCAGCCATGAGCTCCTGCTGTACAGCACTGGGATGAGCAGCATAAGGCATAGTACCTCGTTACAGCTTGGTGGTTAATTGCAAATAGAGCAATGGTCCCACAGGACCACGTGGGTGTCCATCTCTCTCCCATCCACTGTGTCCAGCTGTGAGCTGGTGGCACAACTGTCACGACCCTGACAAAGCTGTGGTTTGTCATGTGTGCTGCCATCCTGTATCTGTGATACAGGTGAATAAGTGTTAAAAAAAAAAAAGAGTGCGGGGAGGAATATACCTTGTCTGTCTAAACATTTGCATTTTAATTTTCTTTTAATTTCATGAGTCCTGTTACGTGTTTACCAAGGCATGTAACAGCTTTGTGTTAACAACGCAGCAATGCACCATTAAACGCGTGCCAGCTGTTCCTACCCCGGTTGCTGTTACCAACAGCCTTCAACAGCTCCCGTCATGTCAAGGGGGGAAAAAATAATACATGCTTTGCTTTAATAACTAACACTAATGCTCCAGAACAAGAAGCAATAACAGAAAGGCAGGCCCTGACACATTTCTTTGATGAAATACAGCCTGGGAACTCATTAGATGAGCGTGCAGATGAACACCTGATCCTGAGCGGGACACGCAGCAATTCGGAAATTAAGGTTAATCCCAGGGATCGAATTGCTTGTTGTTTCCGGTGACAAGTTTATTGATGTTTTACAAATCCCAGCTCCAGAGCAAATACTTTAAATTATGGTGAATGCGTTCTGCAAAATATGTGTAGCGAACCCAATCAAACATGTGCTAAGTACTGGTCTGCTCCCATGGGATACTGCCTGGGAGCTGGGAGAAGACTGTAGGGTTGGCTGGGTGGAAGGGATGTGGTACACTGGGTGCTCCAGCGCTGCCTGTGGTGGGAGCTAGGTCCTGACTGCAGTAGTTGGCTCCAAGATGAACGCATGACCATTTCTGTAAGAGGTCTGCCTGGTGACTCTGGGCTCTGCTGGGACATGGGCAGGTGCAGGAGCTGAAATCTCTCTTTCCATGGCACTCCAAAGGCAAGGGCTGTGCCTTGGCACTGCTTGCACCCACCTGCAGGCTGGGGGAAGGACGAGCTGCCCACCCCAGTGTGAAGGAGAACCCATCGCTAGGAAGGTGCACCAGCAGGGAAGCAGAGCCCAAACCTGAGAGCCCCTCTCTGAGTGGCAGCGCTATGCCAGAATTTGGCCAGGGAGTTGGTGGGTCCTGGGGTTGAATGTTTGCTTCTTCCACAAAGCGGTCCTATAGGGCTCAACAGTGTAGTGAGGCTTGGACTCTTGCAAGAAGCTGGCATAGGAGATTTTGTTGGAGGCTATATTAGAGAGCCTTAGTCCTGTTTGATACCAGTCTCGGCTGACAGGAAGGCTCAAACCCATTTATTTAGTGTGGCATCGAGCAACTGGATGATGCTAAATTAACAGGTAGGAAAAATTGCCTTGATGCCATGGTCCCTTAAGGGATTAATTAGCTTGTGTATCACCGACAAGATAGAGAATCACGAGCTGCCTGAGCTGCCATGAGTCATACACACTGATTTTATTTTTTTTGTTGTTGAGATTTCTGCACTGTGATGACTTTGCTGGCCAAGGTACCCCATTGTGATGGGGAGCATCCTGAGTCCCAACCCAGCTGGCAACATTCCTGGCTGCTGAACCAGAGACTTTGTGAAACCAGCTCCAGCACACTTGCACCCTTTTCTTACATGGTGTCAGTACAAACCGTCATTGTAAAGAGGTTCAAATGGCCTCTTCCTGTAATATGAAAAAGAACTCAATGTCAATGATCATAGAATGGTTTGGGTTGGAAGGAACCTTTCCAGGTCATCTAGTCAACCTCCCTGCAATGAGCAGGGATGTCTTCAATTAGATCAGGTTGCTCATAGCCTCATCCAACCTGGCCTTGAATGTTTCAAGGGAGGGGGCATCTACCACCTTTCTGGGCAACCTGTGCCAGTGCCCTGCCACCCTCAGTGTAGATGTAAATTATTTGGTACTTCATAAATGACAGCCAATTTGCACTTGCACAAAGCACAAGAATATATCATATTTATTCTAATATACCATAATGGTATATTTTAGATGTAGCTCATACACTAGCAGCTGCTTTTTGTGGGGACAAACACTAAGAAATCACTGGAGGGCAGTGTAAATTTTGCATTTTGTCTGTTATTTGGGCACAAGAAATGAGTAAAGGGCTTAAATATATATTCAGAGGGACAAATTATAATAGGTATAGTTTGAGTTTTCTCACTTTCTAATGTATTAATACATATATATTGTTCTGCAATTCAAGGTTATTGTGTGGAGTTAGAAGCTTTGCTGTGAAATCTGTTACAGAAAATTACTCCAGACCATTTCCTCTATCAGATGGGAGAATGCTGGTTTGACTCTGGGGTTGGTGTTTCTCTCCCTTATAGGATTAGCTGTGTGAGAATGCACTGTCTGACCTGTGGTTGACCACTGAAGGTGGTCTTAAAGACTTAGACCAGTCTTTAATGTTTGTATTAAGGATAGTAGGAAGAACATCATCATTACTGGCTGATGCAAGGTTAGGTTAGGTTAGGTTTAGCAAATGTTGCGTTTTCTTTCTCTGTTTTCCCTGTTTAGATGAAGGCACCTCAAGACTTCAAACTCTTAAGTTGGGACTCTTAAGTCTGTATGGAAGCTGGTGAGGAGACTTGCTGCCTTCCTGAGCTCACACTTCATGTTGCAGACTTGCAGCTGTGGTAAAGATGGAAAATGCAAATTAGAAAGGGATTGCAGATAGGGGCAACTATGGTACAGCAAGAATATTGTGTATTTGTCTGTTAGAGGCACATGCCCATCTGGCTGGTGCTGCCAAGATGCTCCAATGGTGGGATGATACAGGCTATGCATGCATGTGGGTAGAAGGGACAGCCTTGATCTTACTTTCCAAGCATGTATACCCCCCAAGGCAGGGACAGCCCTCTAGCTACTGGTGATGTTTTCAGTGCTTACACTTCTCCAAGCAATGTTGTAATGGCAGCGTAATGTCAAAAATAGCATCCATGGGCTGCAGCCCACCAGTATCAGGGTTCCTGGTGTTGCCAACACCAGAGCTGATGAACTGGCACCACTGGTGGCTTTCCCTGCTGCATCTGTTGGCCATGAGGAGCTCCCAGCCCCTGGTGCATTAGCTCAGGGAGGCTCCATACAGATGAACCACCAGGATAGGAAACATCATTCTCAAGGCATCAACCCAGGCTTTTACAGTTTTAATTAACTGCCTTGTTTTATTGTAACTCAGTCATGGGAATTGGTTTGGTTTCTTTTGTTTTAAAGAAGCAGCCTTTGGTCCAGAGACTTCTGATACTTACGTGCTCATCCAACATGTATAATTTAATAGTTGGAATTTGTTTATTATGGAGTAAATAAGATCTGCAAAACTGTACAATATAATCTATAAAAGCATTTTAATTACACATAAGCCTCTTATAAAATAGACAATAGCATTAACCACAGACAGGGTAAAAGTTGGCATTGCTGGAAGTAATTGTGCAGCACTATTGGGTTTGTGCAACACTTGCTCAAAAACTTTAGTCACCTTTCCCTTAAATTCCTTATTGATTTAAAGAACTTCCTTTATTACCTGACAAGCTTCCTCATTCTCTGCATTTATTTTGATTTTGTAGAGCTTTCAGCCATGCCTTTATTGCTGCTGAGGAGTAAAATATCTGTGATAGCCAGAGCCATAAATCTCCCCTCTACCCGGGGACTATATCCTCATGACTATAGATCACTTTAGTTATTGCCAAAAAGTGCCATCATATCACATTGCAAATTAGGGGGCTGAAAGACAGGGCTTTGCTGATTATGCCGATTATGTGTGTCTGAGGAAAATTCTTTACTCCCCAAACTCGGGTTAGACAGTTGGAGAAAGTTCAGGGAGAAAATCAGAAATTGATAGTTGGTGGTGGCTCTTTCCTTGGCTTCATCTGAAGATAAATCCTGGGAGGGGAAGAGTGGCTGCCAGCGCATCCTCTCGGGTGTGGGAGCAGGATGCTGGGACCTGTGCCATACTGTGGGGCTGTTATCCCCCAGTGCAGGAGATTTAGTACGACTTACAACCCAACAGCTTGCTGAGGCCTCATGCACAGAGGGGGGCAGGCATAAAAGCTCCTCTAAACCATGAGCAAATAATACCCAAGGCTAATCCACAACCTTTTAATCACTGAAAAGAAAGGAAAAGTACCTGGCTGTTGTCCTTGGTGTAATGGTAGCCATGAGTAGCAGCCTTGGGATGTCCCATCACCATTCTGAGCCTGGCTGCATCCTGGGGACCTGCTTGCATCCTACTGTGTTCCTGTATCCCCTCTGAAACAGGGAGATCCCAGAGCTCTTCACAATCCTTCTCTCTCTGTGATGGTATAGACCCAAGAGCCCAGGGCGGGGGGGTTGGCAATACCTCCTGTTCCTGCCTGAGACTTGGGGAAAGGCATGTCTTATCTGTCCCCTTCTGTGCAAAGTATAGCTTAATTAATGATGGCTTTTAACAGGGGTGATTTTTAGACACCTTGTTGATATAAAAAGAGATCAAAGTACACTTTAAATGTAGAAACTGTGGTGAAACATATGTTTCTTGTAATGCTGGAAGTGCAGGAGAAAGAAAGCAGCTGTGCTGCTGGTGGCCAGAGCTTTGCTCGGCTCTCCTGGGCTCCCTACCTTCCCTCCCCTCTCCTCCTGACTACAGTTTCACAGCCCCATCCTTTAAGCCCTTCTTTTCTCTCTGGAACATTAGTAAAGTAAAGAAATATGAATAAATTAAATGCAATATTAATTATTTACCAATCTGTAGTGTCTCTTCCTGCTTTTTCAGAACTTGGCATCCCCATCTGCAGCATAGCTCTATTTTATTTTTTTAAATTATCTAACATTTCTTTCAATTTTTAATTCTCCCCCAGAATTTAATAATTAATGGACTAACTTCCTCTTTAATATCTTTCCAAGCAGTGCTCTAGGGCTTAGAGAGGCCTCAGAGACAGGCAGAGTGGCTGAGGCAGTAGCCCAGCATCCTACAGTTCTCAGTCTGCTCCTGCCCCTGGTGCAGGCATCTCCACTACCCTCAGCTGCCCAGTTGTAAAAATATCAATTTTTCTCTATTGGTGTGGTTTTTCTGGTAGGTCTGCTGCTGTAAGGCCCTTTCCCAGTCCTTTTTTCTGTTGGTCTGGTTTCTTGTCTTTATTTTATGGTTTTGGGGTTCTCTCTCTTACTGTTTGTCTTCCATGCAACTTGTTTTTCTCCAGGCTTGTTTAGTGGTTTGGTTTGAGTATTCTTGTTTTTCTTTCATTTGTATGCTTTTAAGCTCCTTTCACCCCATTTTCTACTGTTGACTCTATTCTTTTAGTATGGTTTTCACTCTTGGTTGTGTTTCCCACTATCTGGCCATGCTGGAGGTACTTTGCAGCCAGTATATTTTCATGATATTTCTGTATTTTCAACAGCAGATGGACCTAGAATGCCAAAATCTGGGGTTTGTTTTCTTCAGTGTAGCTTATTTTTGTTGGATCACAGTAAATTTTGATCCTTGAAAGTGAAGAAGTCTCTCTTGAATGACATTCCCCATGTCTTTTTTAAAAAATCTTTAAGGAATTTCTTGTCCTGTATCCCTTCCCAGAAGGAATCCCCTGAGACTTCAGTGGGTCCCTCAGTAACTGCAGTGGCAAAAAAATAATGTAGAGCAATTATCTTTTACTGTAACGCTTTTTTCCTGAAAGAGGGTTGCAGGTAGTGTTTTGTACACAGTTCTCAGATTCTCAGCTAATCTTGTATTTTACATAAACCTATATGAAAGACTCAAAGGAGGGCACTGAGGACACCTCTCCTGGGATCTTCTTTCTTCAAGTGTCAGCCTGAATTTCCTGTAAGGAAGCATCTGTGCTTGAAACTTTAACAGCTTCCTTTTAGTCCATCAAGAAAGAAGAATTTAGCAAGTAGGCTTACTGTTATCTAAGAGAGTATTTCCCCCTGATGGGGAGGAAACAAAGCTTTCTGACCTTTTTGAGGAAGAAGTGAATCCTTCCTCAAAATGCAAAAAGGTGTCAAGCAGTGCAGGTTTGAGGGGTCAGGAATTAATTAATCTGTGAATGCTTTAGTAGTGGGTTGGTTTGGAAAAGGGGAGACCCTTTCCTGCACCCCCATCTCTGCTGCCTGCAGAGCTGGTAGAGATGAGGAAAGACTGATATGCAAATTTCCCAGTACCGGTGCTTTTAAATTAATCCTCATTTCTTAACTTTCTGCAATTTGCTTATTGCTAGCAATATTTCTGATTTTATTTTTTTTTTTCTCAGATGATTTAACCTGCCAGAGGCAGGGTGGCACAGAGGGTGACCTGTGCCATGGGGGTGAGGACACAGCTTGGCTGACTTCCTATTGCGGATGTGCCTGGGCTGGTTTGTGTTGCACAGGATGGGGGGTAAGCAGGTCCTGAGCTGCTGCTGACCATCAGAGAAATACAAGGATTTGGAGGGGTTTCTTCTTTTCATTTGGTTACGGTTTTCCGTTTTTTGCTCAGCCAGATTGTAGGATAACAGAAGTATCTTGATGTCAACACCATGTTGACAAACAAACCCCATACAGGCTGTGGAAAAAGAGAAAGCCTAGTAAGCTCCTTAAAAAACTTGCCTGCAATGTATTACAAGCGCAATTTTGCCTTTGAGAAACAGTTTTCCCATTTGTTTGTGCAGTCTGTGCACCACAATGCTGCTGGGGTGCAGATGGTGGCAGCAGGAAGGGTAAGGAACTGATGGGAGGTCTCATGGGGAGCACCAGCCTTGGCCATCCCTCCAGGCTTCCTAAAAATGTAACCCATGAAGGCAGTCCCTGGCATAATGCAAACATTTAAACCGACTGTGATAAATCCCACACGAGCCTCAGCACTCTGTAATACCTGCACAATTGAGTGGGCTGCACACTTCAGCCGTATTAGAAGTATACTTTATTCATAAATTCAAATTATAGCCATTTACATAGCAGATAAGACATAATTGCTGTTTAATACTTCTACATCCTAATGCTGTTACAAAGGACAAAGAATTATTAGGATCTTTCTCCAATGATCTCTTTTGATGAAGAAAATATTAGCTGGGAGTTCTTGGCATTAATTCTGAATGGCTGATATTGATGGCTTACTGTAAGCTCAGCTTCAGCCGGCAAAGAAGATATTTCAAAGCCCAAAGCAATACAAAGATGTGAAAATGAAGTGACACATACATTTTGAAAACAGCTTGAGAATAGCTTGGAGAAATAAACCACGGCTTTATAAGTTAAATCTCCCAAGGCTTGGAAATGCTTAACCCCAGCCCATTTGTATTCTGCATCCCTGGACGTTGTTGGCACTTCACTCGCGATCAGATAAGCAGGTGGGGTTTTGCTAGTAGAGGATTACATTAGTTTGGGATTGTTCTTTATTACTGTTTTAGCAGAAAGTCTGACTTCATCTTTGTAAGAAGACAGAAGTGGTGATTTAGTGCGAGTGCTGGGAGTATACCTCCTCCCATGGGAGGTGATGCCGCTGCCCTGCGCATCAGGCCTGGTTACCGTGCCCACTGGCAGAGGTTGAAACTAGAGATAACACTAATATAAACGGCGTGAGTATAACTCAGGACCCAGGTTCCCCACTGCAATACTGATGCTGTCTGAGCTATGCTTTCCATTTCTGCTACCACAAGTTGTCATCTTCTGACACTTGGTCTGCTGCTCCATGCCACCCCCCATATTTGCTATAAAAGTTTGTTACAAAGAGCAGCACAGCACCAAGCAACCCTGGAGAACAGATTTTTAACCTAAAATTGTGATTATTGCCCAGCGAGGCTTTCAGAGCCTCCCTGTTTGTAGTCAGCCAGGCAGGGTGCAGAGATGTAAGGAACAGAGAGTTTGGATCCTTGCTGTAGGTTACACTCACTCTACACAATGTGTTTCTGCATCTATATTCACCTACATATTTTCATTTCTTGGCTTTACTATTGATGAGCTGCTGCACAAATTTTAAAGCTAGCAATTAAGCTGATTCAAGAGTAGCTAATTCATCAATCCCACATACAGTGTCTTACTGGTTTCCTTCACTCCAGCCACACTTTCCACCCAAGTCTCTGCAGGGCTGGCGCTTTACCTGGGGCTACTCTGGTCTAATTACTTGACATAGCACAGTGAAGAAACCCAAAGAAACTCACCACCTCTCAAACAGACCAATAAAAATACTGAGTTTTGGTGTTCCAGCCTGGATGGTGTCCTTCCACCCCAGCCCAAGGGTGGGCTTGGGGCACCTCCAGCCTACAGCTCCTCTCTGGGGGCTGCCACTTTGGCTTTTTCACTTTATTTGAAGAAGAAATGCCATTTCACAAAATTGTATTTCTTTCTGATAAGACATTTAAAATCCAATTTTTGATTAATCGCAGCCTGGCATGTCAAGGTCTGAATAGATTCCTAAAATATTTTATGCTTGAGGAATTAGACTGATCTCTTTGAGTGTAACCTCACGGAAGACAATTTGAAAGAGGGGTTATGAAGCGATACCCATCTTCCAGAGGTGACTGCTGTCTATCAACTTACTGGAGTTTAATTAAAATGAATGATTGAGTTGTTATTGCCTGAATAATCATGCTGACACTGTACTCTTCTGGAATTGCTTTATCCCAGTCTGTTGTTTCATGGATTGGGGCCAGCAAATGGGACGAGCTCTGAAAGGCACTTGCTGGTACCAGGGGACCATGCCCAGTACTGTGCAGTGGAGGCAGCCCCAGTAGAGGAGGAGGCAAGACGTGAGGCTCTGCAGCCCGCTTCAAACAACACACAATTCTGCATGCATAGTAGCTGACACAGTCAGTCAGGTTAATGAGCCACCCAGAGGATTTACAAAGGAGCCATTACTCTATCAGGCCGAAGCTTTTTTTTTTTTTTTTTTTTAAATGCCTTAATATTAGCTTTAATAACAAGCTATTATCGCCAGCTAATAACTTGAGCAAATAATTGATCTGTCTTTTGAGGAGCTTTTCTCAAGGCATCCTGAGATGCTGTGTTAAACTGAAGCTAGAAACCTCAAACGGTCCATTGTCACAAGAAAACCATCTTACAGAAACAGGTGAAGGAAACAAGGCAGAAGAAATGTGAGGGATGGGTACCCCAGAGCAGCATGGCCTTGGACATGGAGTGGATGCAGATGGAGGCACTGCCCAGCACTGCAGGGGTGCTCACACCTCTTACTATGGGCAACTGTGTCTGGTGTGTGCCGCTTACATATGTGCTTAAATACAGGTGTGCAGAGGAAGGGCAGACTGTGTATTGCATGGCATCCCTGCTGCAGGCTGTTCTGTGTGGACATGGCTCTCGAGCACCTCTCAAGGGACAGGCACTGGGGTGCTATCTGCTTCCCAGCTGACTGTCCCCCCTGGGTGTTTGGTTGGATGTTTCCTCACCCTTCTTATTCCTTCTGCTGAGTGTGATGGATGAGCTTCTCTGTGAACACCTCAGGTTGTCATGATCTGTTTTGGTGTTGAATTGCCCGGGAATGGGAGCTGCTCCCACCCAGAGTTACAGGAATGGGCTGGTTAAACCTGGGCAGTCCCAAGTGCATTGCAGCTGTGTCTGATGTATCTGTTTGCATAACCCCATCTTAAAACTGCAAACCTGTCCATAAAGGATTTGGCCCTAAAGCTACCCGTGTCTCTTGAATTCAGCGGGTTTTACTTTAGATCAGGCCTGTTAAGTAAATCTTTCTTTTAAATATATATCAAGGGAATAAACAAAGCACCATTACAGTGGCATATTTAAAAGGCTGCTGCACTAAAAACAACATGCTGCTGTGAACCACAGTCAACCTGAAATAAATAGAATCATATAAACAGAGCTTGCAATAAATGTTAATGCATTTTAATCTGCTCTACTAGCTACCTGCCAATTAAATTTCACAATACACTTGTAATAATAAAATAAAACATAGCAATGAAAGTATACAGTGGAGTTAACCCCCGAATGTCTGACAGAGGTGTGGGAAGAACATGCCCACCACCACTGAGCTGGAGAGGGTTTAACAGGCTTGAGTCTGTTGCTGTGCAGGGTAAGGGCAGTGCTGAACTAAACCATCTGAGCAAATTATATCTTTTTAATTGCAAAATTATTATTACTGGATTCTAAAAGCCTTAAATGGATGAAAAAAAATCTGCCAACTTTGTAAACTCCGGGGAGCTGCATAATGACTGGTGCTAATTATATAGTTCCAATATGAGCTGAGCGAGCAGACTGAGAAAGCAAAATTTTAAGTAAATAAAAATGGCAGTGGGATTTAATTAAAACAGAAGAAACTGCGTGAAACCTGTGAACTTTATGTAGCTGCTGTTCTTGCTAATACCACATGTGATAGAGAGAGGCTGGGAAGGCAGAAATAGCAAGAGATGAGGTTTTGTTTGTCTTTTGTCCCCCCCATCACCTTAAACATGAGCAGCGAAGGCTGAGCACTTATTTCAGCTGGCACCTGGCTGGCAGGACAACAGGGTTGTCTTCTCTGTGTGACACTGGGAGAGGCTTGGATTGGAGAGACTGCTGATGGTAACCCTAGAGAAGACGCTGCAGCCTCTGTCAGGACCACTGGTAGCCAGGTCCATGGCAGTGGGACAGGAGCAGATGGTGCTGCTGGAGATGCCATGGCTTTGCTCACCCACCTTTAACTTGGTTGTACTGTGGGAAGGGGAAAACAGACAGTGTCCCTGCATTCAGGTGGGGACAACAGCAATACAAAAGGTTACTAAAGATCATGACTTATTTCTTGGTGACTTAGTATTACAAGTTGTGCCAAATTTTAATTCTCTAACAGAAGGTTTCTGTAGCTCTGGAGATAACGCCCTAAAATCCCCCTGGGGAAAATGCAATCCTCAGGTTATTGTCCCCTTGACAGACAAACCATGTCCCCTGTGATGTGTGAGGAGCCTGGGCTGTGCTGCCTTTTTCTTGCAGCTTGGAGGGTACCATGTGTATCAGCCCCACAACAAAGGAGCCCAAAACGCGTGTGTTCCCTTGCACCCCTTCCTTCAGCCAGGCCACCACTACCACCTCAGCCATTTTAAAGGTGACTTGATGAAATATGTATGCAGATTACTTCAGGGCAAGTCCTGCAAGCTATCAATTTATGCCAGGTTAACTTAGAGCCACCCTTTGATTAAAGAAAACCCAAAATATGATGCAAGTTTCCTTCAGTTGATCATTCCCTGAACAATGATGTGGGGTTTGGGTGTATGTTGCCAGAGATGGCTGTGCTCACGAGGTGGGAATGTGCATAACCCCAGACCTGTGGTCCCTGATCCTGGGGATGGCTCAGCAGCTCACACCATTCTGCTTTCTCCACTACTGCCATGCTCTTTTCCCCACTTTCTGGACATAAAAGATGAAGGATGGATAGCACAGGAGATAGAATGGTTCTGTGGAGCTGATGGTCTGCACATGCCTCCATTTCCTTCAAGCTAACCTCAGGAAATCCATCTCCTCTTTAGCAAAGAGCAGCAAGTATGGAAATGGCAAGAGGCAGTAACCACCTAAAAGCCACGTTGCAGAGACAAGAAGCTTCTTGCTGAGGCCAGGCCAAATGCATTGCCCAGGCATCTTCTAGATAACAACCAGACCTTTTCTTTCCTTTGCCTTTGTCTGAAGGCCTGCAAATGGGTGAGAATGAGTGCTACAGCGTCAGATGCTGGGACCACAGAATGAGGGGAGTTGGGGGAGCTTTGGGTTATGGTTGAGCTGGCACAAAGAAGGAACAGAAATAGGAAGAACTCCCGCTCTGGGGCACAGACAGGAGAATATTCTGGGTGAGGTGGTGAGGACCACAGCAGGGAGAGGGAACCATGAGGAGGTGAAGTAGCACTGCCCTGTGTACAGGGCACAGCATTCTGGTGTCTAACCCACCCTGCTGGTTTTAACAGAAGAGGCTTGGAGTGAAATGATTACATATATTACCTCATGATGACTTCTAGCTCTTTGAAGTCATTTCCACTTCTATGCCCTGTCCCTGCACCTCTCCAGCTCCAGGCGTGTGCTCAGGTAAAGGAGGCTGTTGGCTTTTCCCTGATGTGTCTTGCCCAAGTTACAGCTCTCCCAGTCCTAAAATATCTCCATGCCTGAGCATTTTGCTGATGGGGAATTGTGTTGATACAGCACTCCATTGCTTACGGGAAGCGGTATCAGCCCCGACTGCAGCACTTCTCAGCTTAGGCGTAATCAGTGCATTCACAGCCTTTCTTTGGGTGACTTTCATCCTCTTTTGCTATTCCAAGTTTTGCACAGGCTCCTCATTACCCTAGCAGTTAATAGCAGCTTCAAATGCAAATCCAACAACACCAGGGTGATATTGTGGTATGTAAAGGAGCTGAGCTCCTGGGCCTGCCTCCAGTGCCTGGTCCCAGGGCTGTGGAGGCAGGAGCAGCCCCAGCAAAGTGAGAGCACAGCCCTGCAACTGCCAGCAAGAGAGAAAAAGTCTTTCTATGGCAAAGCTGTATGTCAGAGGTGCACTGAAGCTGAGACTTCCTTGCTTTACTAGAAAAAATAATAAGATTGGAAATGTTTATCTGTTTTTTAAACTTTCTCTTTTTCTTTTTTTTTGTAGTTATTGCCCAAAATAGGCTTATAACTGGTGGGTTCCTGAGCTACACAGAGCTGAGCAGAGGCAGGAGCTCCCCTGGCACCTGAGGGGAAAACAAGAGGTCCAGGAGGCTTCATGCTGCTGAATCCATGCAATTATTATTAGATTTTATTATTATAATTATTCATTACCTTGAGTATCTCCTGAGCCCCTAATCTACAGGTCATCCTCCTAATCCCCAGCTGCTCCATATGGCTGCAGAAGGGAATTGCTGCCGCTGCTTGCTGACAGAGCAGCTCCCCAACCATAGAATCATAGAATCATAGAATCATTTAGGTTGGAAGAGACCCCTGGGATCATCAAGTCCAACCATCAGCCCTACTCTACCAGTTCCCCCCTACANGAAAAAATAATAAGATTGGAAATGTTTATCTGTTTTTTAAACTTTCTCTTTTTCTTTTTTTTTGTAGTTATTGCCCAAAATAGGCTTATAACTGGTGGGTTCCTGAGCTACACAGAGCTGAGCAGAGGCAGGAGCTCCCCTGGCACCTGAGGGGAAAACAAGAGGTCCAGGAGGCTTCATGCTGCTGAATCCATGCAATTATTATTAGATTTTATTATTATAATTATTCATTACCTTGAGTATCTCCTGAGCCCCTAATCTACAGGTCATCCTCCTAATCCCCAGCTGCTCCATATGGCTGCAGAAGGGAATTGCTGCCGCTGCTTGCTGACAGAGCAGCTCCCCGACCATGTTTGATAGCTTCTTCAGAACTCAGGCTATGAAAATAATTTGTGGTCTCCCACAGGCCAGTTGTATGTTATTTGCATTACAAAATTGGCTAAAGAGCCTGCAGCATCCCAGGGGAGGACGATGAGGTATTCTGGACCCAACAAGGAATGCTGCAACCAGCACCAACCTGAGGGGGATGCAAAGTACTCACCCTCTCTGATGGAGGGCAGCTAACCTGGGATGGGGGAGCGTACCAGAGCCAGGCTGGACTTTCATACAGCTTCTTCCTTCAGCTATAGCTCTGCTGCCTGTGACCCATGCACAGCCCATGGATCTCCCTCCTTGCGTTAGGCACTGCAATGGGATTGCAGGCAGTATGGTCTTTGTGGTCTGTGTGGGTGGCTGGGGTGGTGACATGCTTGTAGCTGCTTGAGTGATTATTTTGGGGAATGGGAGCACTTGCTGATATTATTCGAAGGATGGGCATGGGAAGAAGTTGAGAGTACCATCAAGAAAAACCTCTTAGCTGCAGAGATGTATTTGTTTGTGCTCTATTCTCTTAAGGAATTAGCAGGACTCTATTAGAGAAAGTCCTAATCCTGTATTGGAAAGGGGGGATTAAGTGTCATAAAGAATTGCTGCCATTCCATCAGACTGTGCTACTGTCCCTTGCACAGGATGGGAATGCCCTGGAGCTCTGCACCTTGGCTGCAGTCAAAGGGACTCTGGTTTGTACCCCAACCTGTTCCCTCCCCAGCCATGGCTCTTGCCAGCCCAGGGAAGGACCTTGCTACCACTTTACATGTATTCGTAAAGAGCATTTGGTGAAATGTGTTAACTGCATGCTAGAAAATACTGGAATGTGGAATATCTTAGTAGATCCAATACCAGAGAGGGAGAAATGAGCCAGCACAACTACTGGTCGAATTTAGATGGAGGATCCAAGTTTACAACATTTCAGCGGGGGGAGCAAGCTTTACTGTTTGTATGTGCCCAACACGCACATCCTGCCTTTAATCACTTCAGTAAAACTAGGCCGTGGGTCCCAGCCATGCTGATTAGAAATTGCCTCTTGGTTCACATTCAGTGATTTCAAAAATCCCACTGAGCACTGAGAAATAGTATACTGGAGTTGTCTCCTTCTTGATCCAAGGATGCCCTGTCCTCAATTGCAGCTTTGCACTTCCAGACATAGAAGTCCGTGTAAATGTTAACAATATTCACTTCTTCAGAGTGGGGGGGAAGCCCACAATAATTTAGCTGTTGGGGAAGGTGCAGTAATTTGCCATATAATTATGGGCTGGAGCAGGCAGCGAATGCTTGTTTAGCTCAAGTGAAATGGGAAATGCTAGCACCAGGAATGGTGCTGAGCAGTCCTGGCTGGGGGTCCCTGCACCAGCCAAGGGATGCGACACCCAGCCCTTCACCCTTCTTCTATAACACAGCCCAGACTTAGCAATAATCCCGCTTCAAGTACAGAAAATAATTTCAGGGATAATGAAAGCAATGAGTCCAGGCTGTGATTTTATTGGCAGAGGTTCCCTGCTGCTGAAATGCCATCTTGCTCTTCAGGTAATGGCACAGAAATTTCAGCTCTTCCAGCCTTGGTTCAAGCAGCAGGAGCCGAGAGAAATGTTAGCCTCCTGGCAACCAACTAATTGTTCCATCTGACTTTCAATTAATAAGTGTTTTCCGTGGGAGAGTGGAACTGTCAGACCTGAGGGGAGCAGAGGGCTTGGTGCTGCTTCAAGCACTCCAAGTCCCTGCTGAGCTCTGTGCAGAAGGGGTGGAGCACCTCTGGGCAGTTTAATTTGTTCCCAGACTCCAGGACAGGTCTGGGATCACCACAAACTGCATCACTGGGCAAAGCTTCAGGGACAGATCCTGGTGTGAGCTGAAGGGATGCACCCACCAGGCAATACCAATGGGGACCACAGCCTGGCCTGGTCACCATCATTAAGAATGCCATGATTTACCAGCAGCTTTACTTAAAAAGGATGACAAAACACTCTATAAAAGAGTTCACAGCATAGTTACCTTCCTTGGGCATTTTTTTTTTTCCTTTAGATGCTGGAAGCCTACCCTGCCTTCCGTCACCAGACAGGCTTGCAAGCTGGGAAATGCTGCCAAAAGCGTGAGCTCCAAACATGGTTTGCACTGTTTTAGCTAGAACCAGCCAGCACTATCCCCGTTCCTGGAGCTGTTCAAGTGGTATTTCCCACCAGGAAGGGCGTGTATTAGGATGGAGATGTTTTCGTGGGGTTTTTTTTATTTAGTAAATCAGATGAATGTTAATTAATACCTCCGTGATTGCATTATTTTTGAAAGCAGCGAGTTGTGCAGGAGAAAAGAGAAACGTCCAAAAAAGCTAAGAAGTCATGACATATTAATGATTGAAAATGTACGCTGGAGCTGGCAGAACAGAAAGTATTATGAATAATTCAAGTGAGACAGGATTTCCCTTGCAAGGTCGAGGCATGTAAAAGGGAAGGCTTTTGGAAAAAGCAACATCATATTCTCCTGGTGTTGTGGAGAGATCTCCATCCATCCAGAGGGTTAAGACGAGTTCAAGCATCATCGAGGCATTCGGAGAGGAGATTATATTGGAAGCAATTGGCACTGTGGCTCCTTCGGTGGGACATGACAGCTGCTGAGAAGAGTTAAGCCGGAATCTTTGGTGCCAAATGAATTAAAAGTCTATTTTTCAACTCAACTGGCAAGTCCTGGAGGAATGTCCACCGGCGGGCAGGGGAAGGAGGGAGCGGAGCTGTAGGCAGCCGACGCAGGGCTCCTCCTGGCCTGACAAGTGCTGGGATTTCTCACAAAATGGCTTGAAAGAGGAGCCTGGGGTGGAAGATGAATGTGAGTACGCTGCAAATCGGATGCTTTCAGGCTGTGCTTTACTTTCACGCTGGCTGGTCTCTTTTTTTCTTTAACCACCCCTGTAGAAACACAGTCTGGGAGACAGATCCTTTAAATAACACCCAGTCTGAATGCCTGAGAGTGCTATTGCACATCTGGCTCACCACCTTACAGATAGTGTTGCAAACTGTAATGCAGTAGGAAAATTGGGACTTGAGCCCTTTTGATTAATGTGGGTGGATTGAAAAAAATCCTGTCCCTTGTCTGAACAAGCTCAGACACCGCAGGATTTCTATAGGCACTGGGGAGAAATCTAAAGGATATTGAAGAACTCAGCGTTTCTGATTTCAGAGCCCCAGCTCAGCCTGAGCCCATCTCGTGCTGCTTTTCTGCGGCTTACAAAGATGTTAGGGGATACTTCACAAAATACTCTGTATTATCTAGTGCTTTGCATAATCAAATGTATTGCAGCTCCCAGTCTGAAGCGTTTGTGGGTGCACCTTCTATTAACATGCAGTAGCAGCAGCTACAACGTAGACCTACTGGATCCTTGAGAGAGATCCTAATTCATCCGAAGTCAATATTTTTAACCATAACTGGATTTATTAGATGAATTTTACATGGACTGTTATGGTTTTTGTTTTTTCTTAAAGAGCATATAAAGGGCAGTTGACAGGTTTCTCGGTGTGACCTTACATTAGCTTGTGCGTCTGGAAATTTTAAAGGAAATTATTCCAACGCTGTTTTTCAGCTCTGGTCATTTGTGGGTGTGAGAGAGAAATGCTGCAAGCCTCTATCCTTCTGGAACTTGGATATCTCATCGCAACACATTCTGCTCGGACAGGCAAAAATCTACCTGCAATTCCCAAGTGCGAGGGGCTGCAGATATTGCAGTTATTTTTGGTGTTTGACTGTGTTTGTGACTCAGCAGCTTGAAACAAGCAGTTGTACCAGTGGTAGGTGCGCAGAGAGGAGCAGGAGCCCACAGTCAGTCAAGGTCCCTGGGGATCCCCAGGATGTGCAGCCCCTCTGTAGCACAACCCTGGCACTGGGGAGTCTGTCCCTGTGCCTCTTGCTGGGGGGAATCTGGCTTCAGATGTTGCTCCACACCAGGGGAAGCTCTCATTTCCCTGCTGTAGGAGGAATGGAGCCGTTTGGCTCATATGCTGAGACTCACAGATCTGCTTGGTCCATTCTGCAGTGATGGTTAGGGGGTGGCAGCAAAGAAAGCACCAGGGGGTGGGTAGAGCAACAAGCCCTCCCCAGGAGAGGCGGTGTCCACCCCAAACTTGGGAGGTGCTGGGAAGGAGGCAACACCCCTGTGCTGTCCTTTGGATCCATTTTAAACAGGTTTTAACAAGGTGTGCCTTTGGTTCCTTTCAGTGGGGTAATAATGCTCAGGGCTCTTAAAAAATAAGTTGCATCTTTAGTGTCTCAGAGGGGCCATGGCTTCAGAGCAGCTGAGGTCCTGTGGGGAAATCTGGTGTATGGATACTGCTGGCCATGCTGCCAAGAGCCATGGGAGTGATATTTAATTTATTTTAATGACTCAGAGAAGCCACGTTCACATATCCACGCTCTTGCTAACTGCTGAACCGCTTTGAACAAAAGTCATGATTAGAAAACATGGCTCCAGTCTTGCTCATGGGGGAAATGATTCTGCCTGTACTGTGCACCTCTGGCTTCTGACCAGTGTGAGGAAGCCAGTGCAAGCCCCCAGTGTGGCCAGCATTCACAAGTGAGGAAAATTAGAATAAATCTTGCAGGGAGGGGAGGAAACAGCCCTTTGAGACTAAACCACAGCAGGACTGTGGATGAAGAAGAGATGCTAGAGCCGTGCATGGCGGAGAAGCCACACCAGAGCTGTGCACAGAGGAGAAGTGATGCTGTATTTACCTGCTGTCTGGAATAAGCGTGTGTACTCTCAGGAAGCAGCATGCTTGTCACTCTTCTCCATGTGTGATCCCTGAAAAACAGCATGCACACAATCTGCAGAAATGTGGTGGCTTCCAGGCTGCATTTGAGCAAAAGCCTGGGCTGTCAATGCTACAAAGCCAAGCTCTGGTCCTGAATCTTTGCAACTCTGCTGCATGCTCTGGGGAAATGGTATGATTTTTGGCATGACTTGTTCCTGCTCCTGTTTTGTCCCATTTTTTATTTTTTTTTTGGAGCTAAGTGTACAGAGGAACCAACATTTGTAAAGCATTTTCTAGAGCAGGGCAGTTGCAGAAAGGGCTGACTGTTGCTCCTCAGCCATGGTGACCAATTATTGGGGGTGTACTGGAGGTCACCTGGAGCAGAACATTGATGCCACTGCCAGAGATATCATGCCTAGGATAGAGAGGGAGAAGATGTGATGATCCTTCCAAGCAAGGCAAGAGTCAGCCCCACTGCTAGCCATGTGGGAGCAGGTCCCCTTGACTCAGCATGGCTCTGGCCCCAAAGAAGCCATGTCCAGGACAGGCAGTGGGCACTGCTCCTCTGTCCACCCTGGCACCAGAGACCAGGTCTGTCCAGAGGCACTGATAACCACAGCTAAAATAAAAAGGAGCCATCTGTGAAAGTCATTCCTAATTGGATCTGTAGGCAGCTATCACTGGCTACTTCTGTCTCTGACCTCCTTAAACAGGATCCCAAGAAGCACTAGGCATACAACCACTCCAATAAGCTATTGAAATGGGAAGAGCCTGGTGTGTGTCTGTCCATCCTGCCTCAGCCTTGAAGCAGTTTTTCCTCCCAATCCTGCAAGAGTTATTTTAGTTTCCTCTAGCCCCCAGAATGCAAGAGCTGTACACTTATTAATTCCTGCTCAATTAATAGCTCTCCTAATCTAATTTTGAGGCTAATCTTTTTCCAGTTGTGTTGCAACGTAAGAATTACACACTTTTTGTTTTGACGAAGTGATAAGGGAAGCTGCCTGTGCGAGGAGCTGTGGGCAGACCTGCCTCGGGCACCTATGCCTGCCTGTGCTCTTGCATTCATCCAGTTTCCCTTGCAAAGCCTCCAGGCATGGGAAATATGGGAAAAGCGGCTTCTGGAAAGAAGTGCTTTCTTCAGCCATCCTCACAGGGCATCTGTGTTGTGGGAGCTGGGCAGCCTGCAGCCATCCTCTCCACCACAACAAACCCTGGACTCCCAGAATGGCACTTTAATGGGTGCCAGCAATAGTCCCACCCAAAGAGCTGCAAAAAACCTAAAGCAGAAAGAGGGAAAAAAAAAAATCTTCCTATGATGTGTAATAACGATCTTTAGTTGCCTTAAAAAGCATTTGGGATGAAGTAGACTATTTTTAAGCATCCTGTCCCTTCAGAGGGGTGCAAAATTTTATCTGGCAGTCTGGTGGAAGGCACTGGTTTGTGTGAACCAAAGCAATTCCCTATTTAACATAACCAGGCTGTTTTACCTTAAGTACACTATCTTTACTTATGGGTTTACAATGTTAAATGGAAAAGCTATCGAGTGTGCTAAAAATGCTGAGTTATTCGAGAAGCACAACGATAAGAGTGCCTGGAGTGCAGGACAGGGTAAGGCCAGGGTGGGTGCTGTCAGATCAGTGGAACCTTGAGACTCCAGAAGTCGCATTCACACAAAGCAAAGTGCTCTGCAACCCTCTCTTTAAAAGAATAACCATAGACCAATTGTCAACTTGGAAAAGTCACAGGCGTTAGCTTCCAATTTCAAATTCCTGTTGAAGTAGAAGCAATGCTTGGGCTGTGTTTTGTGCAGGGTTTGGCACTATGGATGGGAAAGGGATTTGATTTAGGGTGCAAAGCCAAAGTTGAGTTCCAGTCACACCGCTGGCTCTTGGGGCAAAGGCAACCCATTAGGGACACTTCCAGACTCGCTGGCCCCAAAGAAAAGCAGCTTTGGGATTTCAGGAGCATGTCCCAGGGCCTGGCCTATGGGGCTGTCTGTGGTGAGCCCCAGCATGAACAGAGGCACTGGTGACTGGTCCCCACTATGAGGGATCCTCCGTTGTGGGTATAGTGCTGATTCAGTGCCACTTTCAAGGCATTAATTTGCTTTTTCCCCGTGAGTTATTTTAGGGCATCTCCTTTCTCCCAACCCAAGCAACCATGCACTAAGCATGCTCAATTCTCCCTTCCTCCCATAATTAATAACAAAACCTCCAGTGAGGCTTAGCTGCTGGTGTTAATTGGAGCACAGCACGGATGATGGCAGCCGGCGCCAGACCCACTAAGAGGATTATTCACTTTCTGTTTCAACGACTTCCAGCTCCAGTGGGAAAACTGGTGGCACAAGGCTGTAGCCAAAGCCCAGGCTGCAGTACAAGGTACAGATACATAAACACTCACCGCAGCCATGTGCTACAGTGTCCTACCCTTTATATAGTCTAGGTCAGTCCTGGGAGTTAACTTCAGGTTTTTTCTTCCGTATAATGTAGGATCAGGCTTTATGCTGCTGACAGGTACTTCTGTTCCTTAGCTCTGCCAGCCAGCTTTCTTGCAGGGAAATGCAAATGTTGGTCCCACGCTTTCTTGCAGCACAGTCAGAAATACCCAACCCGCCCACTTTGCAGTTTAGGAATAGCTGAAGATGGAGTTTTCTGCCTTGCAAGGGTCCTGGAAAATAAACAGATAAAGCTCTCAAGAACTGGATTAAATCTACCACTACTCCTGAACTCCTGTGTTCGGTTTGTTGATTATTAAGGCATTTAAATAGATACAGGTGGTTTATCCTGTAATGACAGTAGGGAACTGAATCTGCTGTCTGTTTGGGAGCCAGCCTCTCTTGTTACACACACTGTAACCCTAATGCTAGTTGCTGAGCCAAAATACCAGCACCTGTGCCTCAGTTTTCAGTCCATACCTTGAAGCTTTGCTGGGAATTGCACGAGGGGGACATGCCTTCAGTAATAACATCTCTCTCCATCATACTAAGAGCTTTTCTTGTTTGCTGCACCACATGGCTTAGGCTGGGGAATACCAAGAGCTTATGTCAGAGAGAACCTTCTTTGTGGCTGCAGCCAGGAGACTTTCTCCTTCCTCTTGGATGCTGATGAAGTAGTCAGAACTGTATTGCCTGGCACCATACCTTACACAGAAGGCAGGATGCTGTTGAGTGCACATAGCATGTGTTGGCTGTGGCAGTGTCCCCTTCTATCAGCCCCCAGCTTCCTTTTTCCTAGGACCAGAGAGGCTCTGCTTTCCCATCCCAGCACAGGTGAGCTCAGAACTCACACTAACAGCTCACAGCCTGCCAGAGCTACAACCTAAAGACCTGGAAAGTAACCCTGTGCACTAATAATTTAGCCTTTTAATATGTACCATGTTGTTCCCTTTGTGACAAAGATCAGTTTCATTATATCCTGCTGCGTCGTGCTGGTGTGTCACTGGTGAGCAAGCAGCCAGGAGCTGGCAATGACCTTGATTTATGTCTGAAGCTTTGCCTAAGTGGGTTACAGCCTGAGACTAGCTAGCAATACCTGTGTTTAAATAGTGCTTGTATCAGAAATAGATCTTTTCTCTAGAGTAATAGGTCATGGCAATTTGCTTTCTATTTTTTGCTGTCCTACCCCAGCATTTGTGCACTGAATTCAGCAGCATCTCTCTGACCTGCTGCTCTGGTAATGAGAGATTTCAGAAGCAAAACTTCTCAGTTTTCAATTTTTTATGGGGTAAAAAAATGCATGTTTTTCTGTCCCTGTCAATGGTGGATGCCTTTCTGCCATGGAAATAGCTGTGGCCTGATGCCACACTCAAGGGCAGAGCTCAGGAAGATGCCCCTTTCAGGCAGAGTTACCAAGCTGTGGGCACCTGGGACCCTTCAAACACCCACCCCCCTCCCCCCAACCCCCTCCAGCTTTCAGCTCTGCTTGTGAGAGCTTGCCATTCCTTAGACCTATTTAAACACCTTTTAGGAAGCAGTTCTGTACTCATCTTCTGTGCCAAAAAAATGGCTTTTCAGGACTAGAAGGAGCGGGGACTGTTGGTCTCTTCATCCTCTCTGCTTCCGACAATGCCTGTGACTTCCCTACACGCCTTTCCGTGTCCCATAGCCACTTGTAGGTGATGTTTTTACCCTGTAAAGTGAGCACAGGCTTGTCTAGGTTCTTAAATTCAGCCTAAAAGCCATCCCTCATGTCACCTAACTTTTACCCCAGAGACCAACCAGCAAGCCCTCAGCAGAGGTGGAGCCTCCCTTCCCTTCCACCAGCACCAGTAAAGGAGATATTATCCCTGAGCTTTCCCCAGGGGAGGGGCCAGGCTCTGGGAAGGCAGGAGCTGCTTAGGCTGGCAAGCACAGATGGGACCCTGAGAAGGAGCAAAACAAGTCTCTTGCCAATGAGGGTAGGGATGCTCACTGTGGCTGTAGGACAAGGCTGCTCCCGTTAACGATATGCTGCAGTAATTGTTTACTTGCTTCGTCACTTCAATTTCCAGTGCACAGATATTAAATAAGATTCCTTAGAGGAGAGGAAAATAAATTCTCTCAGAGAATTATGTTGTGGGAGATCCTATAGAGAAAACCATAAATTCATCAGATGCATTTTGTAAAAACAATTAAAAATAATTTAACTTGACACCAATAGCATTAAACCAGATTAAGCAAAGCTGAAAAAATGGGCTCACAATTTAATAAGATAATTATATTCAGTACCTATCCTTTTCACCTTTTCCGGCTGTGACTGCAGAATGTTCCTCCCGCCACCTGCACCCCATGTGCACTCCCACTTCCAGCTTTTCTTGGGGAATAAGGCTCCTGGGAAAAAGCCATTGCTCAACCATGCAGGGGATTTGTTGCAGTACACCAACATCCATCCTCAGTTGGCCAACCCAGCTCCAGGGCAGCCTGTCCAGTTGGCAGCATGCAACATAATTTGTATATTTAAAAAGTATAGATGATATAAATTGAACTGCAGAAGATCTGCAGCTGTCGCAGCAGCTCCTGTCTCTGTGTTGCATAGACACAGCACCCATCCCGGCTTCTCCCTCCCCGTTTCCTTGGGTGCTACAAGCCCTAGGGCTTGGCCAATCATTCGTGGTTGGGGAGATGCTGACCCCATCAGCAGGAACCAGTGGCTGAGGGCAGAAGAAAGGTCACAAGCTCCACCATGCATGCCGCAAAGTCACTACGTGGTCACTGTCCACCCACTCCCTCATTACAATTTTGGGGCTGGAAAAGCCACTAAACGGGTCATTTGTTAGAGCAAAGCTGTGCTCAAAGACCACAGCTGAAAAGAGCAGTGAGTGATGGAAACAAGGCAAGACAAAGCACGTACAGTTGCATTCAGGCTAATATGTAGATTTATGCAGAAGACAAATATAAAGAGCTGCATCTGTTGCAAGCAAAGTATAATTCATCATCAGGGAAGAGGGCTTGTTTCCTCACAGCTACATTTGCTGTAGTTACATATTTTATTTTCCCTGGTTTTGCCTATCATGTGGATTTGGGTTTGTAGTGGTTTTTTTTCAAGCTAGATTTCTTTGAATACAGGCAAGTACTAAAATACTTCCCAGTGCTGGGTGACCAGATTCCTAATGTGGTACATTAGAAATCTGTGGCTCTTCGGCATGTTTTGCAGAAATAAGTGGGTAAAAGGCCAGCAACCAGCCTGTGAATGAGTGCAGAGCTGTTAGGTGTGATAGCAGATAAGGCTTGCCTGGCCTTTCCATCTTTGCAGTATTTGACCGAAGGGATGATGGCGGGAAAGCTTTCCAACTGAAATTTGCCCTCTAACAGGCAGCTGTTATGCACGCACATATATTTTGGAAAGCAGTTCTCCCTTGGTACTTGGAAGGAAGCTGTGACCGTGCAGCTGTGGGCTCTGGCACTCTTTGCTGCCTCTCTGGGCTCCCTCATTGCCCCTGCTGCCATGGGGCTGCCCCGAGCCAGGTTTTGGGGCTAACTCCAGGGAGATGCTCAGGGAGGCTGCTGGCTCTGCCGTAGGCCGCAAGAAATGGGTCGGTGGTCTCAATGATAACCTTGTAAATGCAAGTCTCATCAACCCAAGGGGAAAGGAGAGAAAAGGGGGGGCATCCCCACACCACCCAGCACTGCGCTGCCTCCAGCGAAATAAGTAGGCAAAGCTTGGAGAAGGGAGTGTGGGGAGTTTGGTGTCGTCCCTGAAATTCAGAAGGAAAAAAAAAAACCAACAACCCAACAGCAAACTAAAAGCAGTTCATTCTTAGTCTGTTTATTGAGCTGTTATGTTAATATTGCATTGCTGCGAATGGCTGTATTAAGCATATCATAAATCATTAGAGAAAAGCAAAGCAGCAGTACGTACTCCTGTAAACCTGAACTGCATCTAAATGTATATGGGCTCGTAAAGATGCAGAGACAAAGAAATAACAAAAGATAATTGCCCTTGACTGGAAACTGGGAATCAGCAACAGTTGTAGACTCAAAATTAAATGGTAATTGAGCAGATTGATGGAACCTGATCCCACCCTTTGAAGGACACCTGCAGCAATATCTCTTTCACCAGTAATTGCACCTTCCTGTCTCCCAGTGTGTAAATTCCCTCTGCATCCCAGGCTCTGGCTGCTTTAGGCTGGGCCCATTTATATGTAACCTGAATCCACCTCTGAGCCGTACTGAACTGAAAGCAGTGAAAGGACAGTAAAACTTCTTGGTAAACATTATGCATGGGAAGAGATTGCATGACCATGTAAGGAATAGCCTGACTTTCTTTTCTAAGCCATTTTCAGTGACTCGTTCAATAGGTTTGGGTAAGAAATGATCTGCTATAAGGTATTTATGATCCTAGAAAAGAATTCTCAGCCCTAAATCAGACAGGCATCTGGATTGCCTGGGGTGCAACAAAAAAAATAAAATGGGAGAAATTCCTGAATGTTGGTTCTTGCTCTAAACGTTACCAGATTCAGCTCAGGCAGCCGGGACAAAATCTGCTGCAACACTGATGGAGCAGAGTGCTGTCCTCCCTGCTTTTGTTAATAGTTACCTTCAAGCCCCAGCTATGATAACAGAAGCCCCCGAAGCAAATATTGCTCTCCTTGTTGAAATTTAATTAAGGGGCCAACTCATCCTCATGTTCTCGCTGCCCTTGCTCCACACCAGGATCCACAGTCTTCTCCCAGCACCTCTGTGTTTATGCTCAAAAGATCACGGGCAGGAGGGGGTTCAGAGGAGAAACACTGTGTGACCTTCTCTGCACATGTTGAAATTTGTGAGTTAAAGCGTTTAGAGTAACCAACATAAATATTGAGATGTGGCAGCGCTGCTGCAGACTCGTGCATTTGAAATATTTCAGCTATTTCCCTACTTGCATTCCTTACCCACGTGCCTACAAATCTGGTTTATAAAAGGGCGCTTTTTTTTCTCCAGCCTGGATGATTACACCGAATTCCAGGGGCCTTTGGATAGATAAGGAGGATCCCTATTGACCTTGCTTTTTGTTTACCCTAAGTGTTTTACTGGCTCTCCCCTGTCTGCCAGAGGGGAACTGGCACCAGAAAAGCAGCTCCAGCAGGACAGAGAGCAGAGGAATTCACCTCACTGAGTATCGATCAGCCCCAGCAGTGTGTCCTTGTTGGAAAAATATAGGACAGCAGACATATTTCTGGCTTGGTTGAGAGGAGGAGAAGGGAAGAGGATGATCAGGTTTCTAAAGTACACGGCACATCTGCATTAATCCACCTCAGCTTCCCAGTCCTGGTCCCCAAGATACCATGTGTCACAGTGGAACAGTGGGGTGCATTGAGTGGAGTTTGTGCTGGAGATGATGGGCATGGTCAGGGCAGGGTGGAGGACATGGGCATCCACACCAGGAGGAGTCAAAGGAGAAAGGATAAGCAGAGCTACACTCTTCCTCTAGAGATGAGCAGTCCCTGAGGAATGCTGGCACAGGACTGCTAATAACTTAATTGCAACCCATTTAATCCTTGAAGGGTATTTTTTGGTGATTGCCTTGAATGCACCTTTGTTAAAGCAATGAGGCAGTATTCACTTCCTACTGATTTCAGCATAATTTCAGTTTAAATATATTCAGGTGGTAATCCCCATCTTGCCAAAGCAGTGATAAAACCTTTGGTGTGTGTATCAGCACATTTCACAGTGTTTGGGAATAAAATTAGTTATCCTGGCTGGCTACTTTGGTCTTCCAAATGACAGATCTCAAAAGTTTTCAGAAATTTTCTACCCTATCAAAATGGTCACAAAATAATTTTAATTTAAGGGGATTTTTTTTCCTTCCTTGCTTTCTCCTTTATAATCCACTGAGAAGCAGAAAGGCATATTGAGTTCTTCTGAAAATTGAGGTGTGCCCTCTCTTCTTTCTTCCCCACCATTATCTTTTTGAGTATTCCTCAGGTGTCAGGATGTGAATTTGTCATTGAGTTTGGTCAGAGATACATATAAAAAGAGGTAAATGAGATATGTAAGAGAGGTTGCTTAAAAAGCTCACCCCTTTTCATCTGCTTGGTTCATGTCACGTTGACCTCCCATTCATCCTCCAGTCCATAGAAAATTATTTAGAGAAAAAAAAACAGTTTGGATAGGGACTTTTTATTATTATTATTTAAGATTTACAAAGGATAGCAGACAAAGCATGCTAGGCTGCCAGTAATGGCCATTTTTGCAGCCACTTTTACAGTATTGCTGTAACAGTATTGATGTGGCTGTTGTAGACAGCAGCAGGAATCCCTATGCTGTCACCCCACTGGGGTGGGGAAGACCTGCAGGAGGTCTGTGCTCCTCCCAGCCCCAGTTAGGAAGCCCGGGAAGCCCTGGCAGGGGATGAGCCATCCCAGCAGCTTTACTTGCTGTAAAAATTGAATCCCAATAGAGGAAAACAGGGCCTGACAGAGCCAAAAAAGATGAACACAACCTAAGAGGGGATTAGTTTTGAGACACTGCCGTTATTCCTCTCCTCCTCCTCTGTTACCTCCTCTGCCAGCAGAAGAGCTTTAATGAGAGCGTAATCACTCACACTCTTGCTGCCTCGTGCGATTTCCCTCCTCCCTTATCCCCCCTCTAAATTAAGCAAAGGATTAATCTGCTAAATTTAAATAGTTAAACCTGTAAATCCAAATGGCAACGTACAGAAACAATTCCCACCAAGGTTTTCTTGCAGCCCCGTAAGCTGCCCTGTGCCGTGCCCTCCAGTAATGCCGAGGGAGGCTGCAGCTGCCCAGGGAGGGATGCAGCCCACTAGACCCATGTCTGTGCACTGATGGGCTGCAGGTGAGCATCCAATCCTGTGAATTGTTAAATGAAATGGTGTTATTTTATGTGTTTCAGGGATGGCATATGTTTGGTTTGTTGCTGGAGTCTCTGTTGCAGGGATGTACATGGGCTGGCTGGGAAATGTGGAGCAATGCAGCATCCTCGTGCTTCTACCTTCCAAAGCCAAACCATTCAGAGTCGTGGCACGTGATAGGGATAACCTGAGTGTGCAGAGACTGCACAATGTTATTTGTGATGTTTAGAGAGGAAACGACCTTTTACCATTTTATCATAGAATGGTTAGAGTTGAGAGAGACCTTGAAGATCACCTAGTTCCAACACCCCCTCTTCCCCTGTTACTCTCAAGCCAAAACAATCTCATTTTCTTCCTTTTCTGGATTTATGTACTGGGTGAGGATGTATGCTGCCAGCCCCAGGGTTCACACAGCACTTAAACAGTGCTCTCATGCTCCCTGAAATCGAAGTACTGAGCAAAATCCTACCCCAGTGCCTGGGGTGAGAGCACTGCTGCCTCTTCTCTGTCACTTGGGACAAGACAATGCAAGAAGCCCCAGCTAGGTGTGATCACAGCTGCTCCCCGAGTGGCAGAAATCCCATGAGGTGGGAAAATCTTACAGGTGAGACCTTGTGGTCAGTATAAGAAAAGTTAGGGCAAGTGAAAAAGAAACTAAAGCATCGGTGCCCAGCTGCAGGGGTGAGGAGATGGCAGAGACGTGGGTACTGCCAGTGGCATATGGTGCCAAGGACAGCTGATGGGAGGGAATAGCACCTCTCACATGGGTATATTTATAAATGCATTATAGTCATCACTTCTGTATGAGTGATACATTCCTTTTCCCAGCAGCATTCAAGCTTAAATTTGACCTTTTTTTCATTCCCTTGGCTACTCTGATGTCTGTGGAAATTATGTTAGAGGTACCGATACCCAGTTGTATCTGGGACTCTCAGCATCACCTGAGAAAATACCTAAATAACACCAACTGCAGCTGAACACCACAAGAATACTCAAATGTCCCCAAGTTCCTCCATCCTCCCACAGCCGTCCCCAGCCCCTGTTGTAGCTGGTGGTGGTTTGTCCTGCTCTCTCCCACACGCTGCAAGACGTGCGTGGGAGGCTGGCACGGCTCAGCAGGGCTCAGGCAGGCAGCAGCCAGGGCTACCTTGCCCAGGAGTTTGTTAAATCCCTCCAGTAGAGCCTAGAAAGCGTGAGCTGCTCCTCCCAGCACTAGCTGGGGGCTAGGCTGGCTGCGGGGGATTAATCAAGCAAAGGGTACTAAGAGGAAACAGCGACAGATGTCAAGCGTGTGGTGCTCCTATATATAATTTGGCCTTAAAACACAAATTCATGAGTTCCTGTTTGCTTTCGTAATGTTGGAAGGTGTCTGTCACCATGGTATCTGCGTGCTGCAGGCAGGACAGAACCAGGCTTTTCTCCACACCAGAAAAAAAAAACAGGTTATATTTTTTCTTTGGAAATGGTGTAATGCCCATCCTGAGCTGTGGGGCGAGACTGGGGGGGGGTGTGTGATGGTGCTACTGAGGGACACCCCAGATGGAGACAGTTTGTGGGCTCCCCTCCCTCCTCCTCCTCCCCAGCTGGTGCTGGAGCAGGGCCACAGTGTGCTGGGGACAGCCATGGTTGGGGAAAGCTGTGGTTCTTTGGATGGGGAATATTTACCAGGGCAGATATTTTAAAGATGCCTCAGAATTAAGGCAGTGACGTGGATGAAGCCAGGGACCTTTATGGTTCCTGCAGGCTTAGGAAGAAGAAACCACAGCTATTGCACTTGGCTTACATGTTGTACAAAATCTGGCAGATGCATTATTTGTAATGAAAGATTAGAATACCTCCACAGCAAGTTCAGGAAGTACAGACCCATGGAATGTGTGGCAGAAAACTTTTCTAGAAGAAGAGGAATGGGTAAAAAAAACCCTCCTGAATAAATATGGGTAGTTTAGGGGCCAATTAATGTATTGGCCCTCTGACTTTTGGAGGCCTATGCCCCCTTGCGTGTGTGGTGGGGTCCAACACAGACCCTAGGCAAACACTGACAGCCTTTCTCCTGCCCGTGGGATGACAGAGGGCTTGTACTGGGAAAAGGAAATGTGCAGTGATCTCAGAGCAGTCCTTTTGCTTTTTAGGGGTGGTGGGAAGCATAAATGCTTTGTGTTTGGAGGAAATTGTGCATTCCTGCCCTATCTTGAGGCAGGTAAATCAGCACCGTTTCCCTGGCAAATCCCCCCTTGCCGCTGACAGCGGTCAGCTCTGTGTGGAAATCAGTTGAAGAGCAACCCGCCCAAACCCTAGCCAGGCTTCAAAGGTAAATGCACAGTTTCCTTGGACCAATTATGGGTCTAACTGGGGGGCTCCAGGGTGCACAAGTATGTGCCTGTTTGCTATTAGGAACACAATCCAGTTTCAACTCAAAGTACCCAGGGTGCAGTTTTGTTCACTTTCCTTACAACTCAACCCAAAATGAATTAGCTCACCTGGAGATCCTCTGGTTTGCACACCCCAAGGAGAAAGCACTATGGAGAGATTAAATCAATGAGCCTGTCAGGAAGGACAGGCTTTCAAAGCTGGGAAAAATCCAAACTTTTTTAAAAGTCACAATCCAAAAGCATTTGGTTAAAAAATATCAGATCAAATGTCAGCCTTAGCTATTGACTGTGCTTCAATCTATCACTAGCTGCTGTCATGAGAAATTATCCAAGGACTGGCTGATGCCAGGAACTCACCAGTGTTCTGTGGCAGATGGTCTCCTACTCATATCTCACCACCTGCATTGGACAGCATGTCCTGTGCTGGGCTGCTCTGGGTTTGGGATGTCGGGGTGAAGATGAGGGTGCTGAATGGTAGGTGAGATGAAGACCCAACTGGCAGAGATGTTCTCGTACTTATAGATTTGAATGTAGTATGTGAAGGCCAGGAGAAGGAGGCAGCTTGAGGGTGGTTGTCACTTCCCTGCTTACCTGCCTTCCTCAACCCCAAAACTTCTGCAATTTAGCATGAGAAAGAGAGAGAGCACATGAAACACATTTTAGAATGGGGTTAGAGCAGTGTCAAAATGGTAGAATGAAATAAATTTAATAGCTTATGATAATAAGCAAACTGGCTTTTAAAACAGCCCTGCTTTCATTCAATGAAAGTAATAAATATCTTATTTTTATGCTCTGTTTCAGAATAAACTCAACATGCCTTGTTTGTACTAAAACCTCCTTTGCACTGAATAAAATAACTGTAAAGCACGTCCTTTCATCTACAAGGGCTTGTGTTCACACTCCTCACCCTTTAAAATTCATGTGAATTTCAAGTTTTTCATTGCGTTGGAGAAGCAACCTATTTGATGTAGGCTTGTAAAAGAGAGGAATTACATATGTGTTTTGAATAGCAATATCTGGTTTCTTCTTGTGAAGGGTCGAGTGGAAATACACTCTCCATGTATAATTAGAAACGTAGAGAGCCGACTACAAGATTAAAAATGATTGCAACTGTCTGCGATGAAAAAAAAAAAGAGTAAAAAAATAGAAACTTAGAAAATCATCAGACACATGTAGTCTTGTTAATCTCATGAGAGAACACCATAGTTTGAAAACAGGGCAGCAAGCAGGCATTTGTAAGGTCTGGCAGCATGGTAAGCAGTGTCAGGGAGTCAACTGAGTCAACTGTCTTGGGCTCTGGGTTGGTCACAGTGCCTCAAAGCCTTATTCCCCCTGGAATAATGCCCATTTGCAATGGGAGGTGTCTGCCACCCATGCCATGCCCCTCTGGGTGTTGCAGACTGGCTCTGCACTGGGACATTCAATGGACTGCACGGCAGGGAGTTCTCTCATCTTCCACAAGATGTTATCAATGTACTTGTCACATTGAAGAAAAGATTTTTTCCTAATCAATCAGGCACACCATCAGATCCTATAAATAAAGCTTTCCACAGCCTGCGACTGCCAGACTGGAACCAATGAGGCAGCTCTTCCACTTTGCTCAGCAGATATTCACTTCCTAAAGGGGTGGCAATATTAAAATAGACTTTAGTAAATAATTATGCCCTGCAAAGTATGTCAAATGCTACCCCTCTCCTAACCTTACAGGTGTGCAAAGCTCTTGCCAATACAATCCATTTTCAGAATAAAGACTTAACTCTTGCACCCTCCTGTCATTTGCTGAAATTATGTTTAAAACTGTATTTTCCACAGTTACTAATTCTATCAGTCCCAACCACAAGTACCAGCAGCCAGCAGCCTGGGAGGCAAGTAGAGATGGTGCACAGAGAAGGGAAGCAGCCTTGACCTTGACCATGGCTGCTCTCATTTAACGTGAGAGTATCTTTGGTAACTTCTACCTGGAAAGCACCTGGTAGGGACACTTAACCAGAGAGGTTAATGTAATCTTTGTCAAATAATGCTCTATTGCTATTTGCTGTGTACCATAGTCCCATGTTAGCCCTCCTGAGTGGTGGCCAGCAGCCGGGGTCTACCACCCCACGGGGCATGCTTAGATGGGAGAAATGGGACTGTTTCCACAACACCTAAAATATCTCAGCCCAAGTCTGTGCCCTGGCTCACAACAGGTTACACTTGATCTTTTTTCTCTCTGCCTCATCATGCTGTTTTTTTTGGTACCTGGCATGAGTTCCTGGGACTGAAACCATGGCTCTCTGTGGCATTTGGTCACTGCTGCCAAAGAGATGGACATTGAATAAGACTTCAAGTTGGCAGAGTAGGCACGTCCTTCCCCTACTCGTGCAGTGCAGGTCTGTCATCTGCTCAGGGTGACCAGCTGCATAGCAACGAGTTCAAAAGTCTCAGGAGTTAACCAGCTGCAGATGTTTCCCTCCTTCCCCTCTCCCCTTTACCCAGTTTGGAAGAGCTGACAAACCCAGGCTGCCTGCTGGTGTGCAGGCAGAGCACCAGCAGCGCTGCGGCGGGGAACCATAGGGGATGGATCCCCCCAGTGCTGCCATCCCAGGCCTGAGCACACTCACTGGGTGTCTGTGCCACATACCTGCTCTGCCCTGCATTGGTGCTTGGCATCACCCTTGCAGCGGGACAGTTTTAAACCCCACACATCCTTAAGGATTTGTTTCTTTACATGGCTTTCCCTATTTCTGCCAGGAGATAAACTCTCAAATCCAATTTAATGTTCGATTTTAATTGTAATTGAGACCAGCTGCTGGCTCTCCCTCTGCTAGACCCAAGGGCTGTTAGAAGTTTACCATTCTGCTTGATTTGGTCAGTATCTGCCACCCAAGACTCAAAAGCCAGCCAGGTGCTGCCACGTTGCCCGAACACCATGTTGAAGGTGCTCTTCTGTGTGATTAATGGTCTTCATTTCGGCAGTGCGACATTAAAAGGTCTTCTTTAAATGAATTTGGGAATGAGAACATTTGCATGTGAAACTTGGCTTCAATGACCCAGAATATATATAAAGTAGATTAGGTTTTTTAGCACAGTTATTTATAGGCTACTCTTAACTAGTTACTTTAAATTACTACACACACGCGAAAAAAATAAAATAAAGGAATAGAGAGCGTGAGAAGTAATTTCTACCGTGTACGTCCCTTGGGGTGTGGGGTGGGTGGAGGATGCCACTCGCGTTGTAATTAACAGCTAACACACACACCCCCGCAAAGTCGGGCATGGCAGAATGGATGGCAAAAGGTGCCATGTGCCCTTCCCAAAACGCACAATTCCCCCTCCTCACGGCCACCACCACCCCCCAGTAAGATCTCTCATTTCCACGGCAAAAACAGCGTTTCCCACCGCCCCTAGCAGGCAGAGGCTCAGCCCTGCCCTGCCCTGCCCTGCCGCCCTCCCTGCCTACCGGCAGTGGCACCGGACGCCGCCGCGGCGACTCCACCGGCTCGGCCCCGGCTCCCCCCGCGGAGGCAGCGGGGAG
>VZTM01021279.1:195741-238293 GCA_013400555.1 Jacana jacana
CGCCGGTGGAGCCGGGCTTGGCGGGGAGTGGGCTGGAGAGTGGCCCCTCCCGGGACCGGTTGGGGGTGGCGGGAGTCGCGCTCCGGGGGTCGGGGAGGTGTGTTCCCCCATCCCGGTGTGGGGATGCCTCTGGGGAAGCGGGAGGCCGGAGGAGGTAACTTTCCCGGAGCATCTTCGGCTGCGGGGATGGGGCAGCGCGCCTAGCGCCGGTTGCCGGCAGGAACGAGGTGCCTCCGCCAGCGCTGGGCCGTCTTCAGAGGTGGTTTTCCCTGGGGGAAGCTGAGGAATAGCAGCCTTTCTGCTGTCTGGGGGCAGTGACAGGCTAGTGGTGTATGCTCTTCTTGCGTGAGGGATGATGAGAACCCGGTGTCAGCCCAGATGAAACCCCCAGACGTGTAAATCGCTAGGCGATCACGTTATTTACAGAGTGTTTTAGAAATTGAACATAACTTCTGAGATGCAAGCCGCAGCGATGGTTAGATGAACAAGCACTGCAAACGCGCCTGTGGCACCGCGCCGGTGGAGACTCTTCCATAATGTATGAATTAAAAGGAACCTACAGAATCTCCTGAAACCGCTGCAGGAGCCCTCGGATGTGATGACACACGTGATGAGGGATGTGTGCCTCACCACCCACACCCTACAGCCTCGCCGCTGGCGTGCTGCTTTTTTATTATGATTTTTTTTCTTCTTCTTCTTCTTCTGAGGTATTCCATCCCCTTACTTCCTGTGAAGTCATCTGGCCCAGGGAGGTGGGGATTTCCCTCTAAATCCTTGAATTACAACTAAACTGTGAGAAATCTGGGTGGGTGCTGGATGTGATAGATAAGGTGATAGAGGAGTAGTAGGACAGCTGCCGTGCAGGACACTTTTTCCAAAGCCTGAACCTTGGGGCCTCAGTGCCCTGATGACCTGACTGCCTTAATTACAGTCATTTGTGCAGAAACTTGGCTTCAAAACAGAACAAAAAAAAGGCAGTTCATTTTTGTGGTTTGGGAGTTTGTTTCTACAGCATTATCTGATAAACTCTTGCTGCCCTGAGCTGCTGGAAGCATCAGCTGTGCTAGAAACTCTTTGCCTCCAGGTATGTGCTTAACCAGGTGAGGTGTCACTTCAGGAATTTTTCCTGCTCACCTCTGTAAGGATACTCCTCCTCCATCCTTCCGTTCCCTCCTGTGTGCACAAAGGCACTGGAAGGCATTCATGGCTGCCTCATGCCCTGACTTGTCCTGCCAAGAGTCAGGGTTTTCAGCTTGTGCCGTGCAACCCAGCTGCCTGGGTGCTCCTCAGCAGTGCATGGAGCTGGGCTGAACCACGGTGGGTGCCTGGCTAAGACCATCAAGCAGTCCAGCACCTTGCTTGGGAACATCTCCCATGGGTAGGGCTGAGCTGCCAGTCCTCTTACACTCACATGCAACTGGAGGTTCCCCGCTCTGCAGACATGAGTTTTTCAGTGTATGTGGCCCTGGAGAGGCCTTACTCAACCCTCAATCCAACCAGCAGTCCTGGAGCCTGTACAAAGTGGCTTTTGATTTACTTTCCTGGCCTTGTCTTCACTCCTTCGATGCTGGGATTCCCCTTCCCCTGGCACACTGGAAGGAGGAGGAAGAGGCATTCCAGCTCTGCTCCTTCTGTTTCCCACCTGGGACAAAAGGAAAAGGCTGTGGCAGCCCAGACCCCACTGGGAAGAGGCACTTCACCTCCTGGCCAACTCAGAGGTGTTTGATGCCCGCCATGGTACTGCTGTCCCCTCCCACGTGGTTTGGGCTGTGTCTAGCACCCAGACCTATGCCCCATGAGCTGCAGGGACTCAGTACCTTCAAGGCTCATTAAAACCAGATAGAAGAGAACATCTCTCTTTTTATTTTTCTTTCTTCTCCTGCCCCTGACATTTTCCTGTGGTTCAGTATCTTGCTATTTATAACAAAACCTTGCCTTGCCCTGCTGGAAGCCCAAGTGTTTGTAAACATGAAAATCATGAAGTTAAGGAAGCCAGGAAGCGGCACAGAGAAGATAGACTGGCTTGCTCCAACTGCTAGCAGAACATATCAGCAAAAGGGAAATTTCAGTATTATTGGCTTCTGCTGGTGTAGTCTAAAGTGACCTCATCACCAGGGGGGTGATGTGAAAGCAGCTGTTGCTTTGAGTGGAAGTGTTCCTTGGACTGGTTTATGCTATCAGGAATCCAGTGTAGATGTTCTGTTAAGGAAAAAATCCTGAGCAACTCATAAGAAATTGGAGAAATCAAGAGTACTTCCTGCTGTTGGTACCTATATGTAGTTGCCTCTTATTGTGCTCCAAGAGAAAACAGGGCAGGGGCCACTGTGCAGGTGTCACCCATCCCAGTTCCATCTGGCTTCAGCTTTGCTCCCTGGCTGGTGCTGTGCTCCTCACCATCAAGTCAGACATGGTGCTTGGAGAAGAGCTCTGCCATCTTCATCCCTGCCTCCTGTCACTGGCTGGCATCTGAAGCACGTCTCAGGAATTTCTGGTGGTCCCCAAGCCTGCAGTGACCTGTGCTGAGTCCTTGCTGAGGGATGTTGGTCAGGCTGGAGTCACAGGAGAAAGAAATTCGAACTTCTAAGGAAATGCTAACATGATTTTAGGTTTTCAAGGCAAGGAAGATCAAGGCTGACGTGGAAGGGAGGGGTCAGGAGTGCTGTAGCTGGACCAAATAAAACATTTTAGCTGAAAAGGGATATTTAGTCACACACGTACATGCATGAGTCTGCCCCAAGTTGGTGGCAAGGTCAGAGAAAGAGAATATTAATTACGTTGGAATGGCTGTTGGTTGGCTTCCAGATGGAATTGCACAACATAAATGAGATGCGAGAACCAAGTCTGGTTCCTCGGGTCACAGACAGGGTAATGGTGACTGAGAAGCTCCTACCAGGAGCATTCGAGAAGAAGCTGGCAATTTCTGCTCAGCTTTGGCAGCCCTGTTAAATGATGCTGGTGAGAGAACCATAGGAGCAGCCAGGTTGGGTGGTGCTGGGCTGTGAGTCTGTCTGTCCTGGCTACGCCATCTCCATGAGCAGGTAACTCTCAAGATGTGGGCTAGTTATAGCACCACCCAGGTCTCTTAACACCACATCAGTGTGGTGGCTCTGAGAGTGTTCATGTGGGTCAAGTACCTATGGGAAGCTGGTGTTTCAAAATGGATGATGTTTCCTTCTTTCTGTCCAGATGGGGGTGAAATTACTGTTTCCAGAGCTGCAGTTGGGCAGGTATGCTGTGTGCAAGCCCAATGGGTTGCATTAGATGGCTCTTCAGTCTGCTGGGCATTTACCTAAGAGAAGAAATTACATCTTTTTTGAAGGCAGTTGATGCTTAGAAGGTTCATCATCAAAAAGGTGCTTGGAGCAATCTCATCACCCAGCTATGGGAAGCCTGCCACCCCCAGTTTTTTCCCCTTTGCTCAACTCCTGGCTGTATCTGAAGCAGTAACAAATGTGCCATGAGATGATTTATGGTGCTTAGGAGCTGTTGAGGTGCTTGGGAAGCAGCAGCGCTCTGCTTGCCATTTCACTAATGGCTCTAATAAAATCCAAATCAGCGTTAATGGTTTTAATATTCTTTCCATCGCATCTCCGAGGATGGTAATTACAATCAATAGGGTGTATTTTCTGAAAATAATATCTGCAAATTCCATAGTCAATTAAAAAAACACTTGCAGGAGAGGAAATGGCTCAGCCAGCCGATTTACCCCCGAAAAGAGACTTGGGTGCTTGTGACAGTGTGTAGATGGATGGCACTACGGAATGAATTCTGCTGTCCACACAGCAGGCTTACTGCAGGTAGCGATAATAAAAGCTCATCCCTGCAGTCTTCAGAACTTCTGCAGAAGCCTCCTGTACCAGTAAAGGTGTGCTGGAGACTGTGTTTTCCCTTTTTGTCACTAAAATAGTCCTGCCTATGTTGTTGAGACAGATGGATGCCCATTATCTGGTAGCTTTGGGAGTACATACAAGAGATCGCACAGCAGCACCATCTGCCCAGACACATAACTTACCCTCAGGCCTGTGGGCTTCTGCATTTACAGTGTGTTAGGAATTTGTTTCCTTCTGACTCATCCTCGAAGCTGTCTTAAGTTGGTGGAGGTAGGCATGGTTCTCCTGCTTCCTTCAGAGATGTGTTTGATTGGTGGCCAGCTACCCACGGAGATCTGTGGACCTCTTTGGTGGAGACTCTGAAAAGCAGCAAAGAAGATCCAGAATTGTTGGTGACAGTCTTAAATTCACTATCTGGTGGTTGGAAAAGTGTCAGGTCTGCATTTGAAAGCAGTTGGAAACCTCTGCACAAGGCTTTGAGGGCTAACACAGGAGATACCTAAAGCTAGTAGGATAAAAGTTACCATGGACCATGTTAATGTCTGATTCTTTTGCCTGTGGCTTTATTGGTGTCTCTTGTGACTGCTAAAAATTTGAGACTAATTGAAAGTATATATTACCATGCAGGATTAAATCTTTAAATAAATTAATAATTGGCCCTGGGCAGGAGTCTGGTTTTGACAGAGCAGTAGGACAGCTCTGAAGAGAGAGCTGGGTCAGGGCAGCCTTGGTGGAAGGGAAGAATGTGTGGATGAGATTGGCAAGAGGGAGTAGAGGAATGAAGGGAGCAATGATGCTTCTGTGCCTGACAGATATTTTAGAGCCCCACAAGACTGTTGGGGCTGAGGAGAGTATAGGACTGACTGAACGTGGGCTGGGATCAAGCACAAAGACTTGGTGTTGCATGTTACAAAGCTTTGATCTACCTGGGTATGTTGTCCCTAGCATTTAGGAAGGAAATATTTGCTTGAACATTGGCAGTGAGTTTGTTGTCATTTAAAATAAATAATAATGGCTTAATTGAGTTCGCTTAAAGTGTTAGATTCTTCATCCCTAGATGATGTTCGATGTTGTCTTGGCTGCGAGTGTTGGGAGCGGGAAGTAACAACCAGGGGTTTAATGCCTGAAAGCAATTTTCCACAGACAAGAGCTGTCAATGCATTAACTTCTGACAGACTAATTTTCAAAACCAAACTTCTGGCTTTCAAGAAATTGCATTTCTGTCATTCCTGCAGCACAGAGACCCAATAAGACCTTCTCTCTCCATATGACAGCTCTTTTTACCTGTTTGATTTGGCCATTTAGCTCTTCATCAGGCAACTGAAGGAAGTCAAAGTAGTGATGACAGAGGTGCTTCCTGGCAGTTCATGTGTTTAAAGGCTTAACCAACATGAAAACCAAACCTTTTGGCTGTGGAAAATACTGTAATTTCCATCAAACCAGGTGGTTCTGCTTGCTTTGTGCCAGTGACCCCCCCAGCATCCCTGGGTGCGGGACCCGCGGGACGTATGGCAGTGGGCAATACATCGCTGCCGGGTTCCGCTGTGAAGGAATCCAAGCAGCACTGTACTTTGGCCGCTTTCCACCCAGCTCAAAGGTTAGATGAGGCTGGCAAGATATTAATGATTCTGCCAAAGTGTGCGGTGTCATTAGGCTAGGAAAACATCTACAGGTACGCTAAAGTGCTTGTTGCTTGAAGAGACTTGGTAATTACATAGATTGGAAAAATGTATGTTTGCTGCTTGTGAAACTGGGCCAGGCAAAATGCCCATGATTAACAGTCTTGAGCAAAACTTTATCTCCATTGCTGCTGCAGAGCCTTTCATTAAAGGAGGTGCTAAATACATGGGGTGACACTGTACAGGTTCTTTTTCCAATGGATGATTCTCCTTTATTTGGATATTACTATCACATGAATTCTTCTGTGTAATGGACCCCAGCGAGCTGGCAGTGCTTCCCAGTCGACTGGTAAGTCACTGGTTTGTGTGGGACGTGGAAATCGCCAAAACAAGCTGAGAAAGTTGGGTTGTTCTAATGCTAATTGCAGCAGCAGTCAAGAGTAAATCCTTTAATGTACTTGTATGTGATGCTGAAGAGTACTGTTCGTGATGCTGGCTATATAAGGGCAGTGAGCATATTTTAAAAGAGTATTTTTGGTATTGGGTATAGTAAGTAGCAAACGCTAAGGATTTCTAAAGAGATAAGTGACTCTTTAGCAAGCAAAAATTTTTATTGTCTCAGTACATAATTTTGTTGGGATGATCTTGAAATCTAAGGATTCTGCCATCTGGAGAACCATACCCTTCCCTTGCTGCGCCTTCACTGATACCTTCAGATTCCCACTTAAACAGAAATGACTGTCTCGGGTTGAAATCGCAGTGGGCAGCAGGAATACTTATTTGATGGGATAATAATTATGTACTTGTGCATCTGTTTCTTGCATATTGTGTGTGATAAATGCAAGGTAGTGTTTTTTTCATTCTCCGAATTGACCTGTGCTGTGTAGAACCTGTTATTTTTGCTGCTGTGGTTGCGCTCTGCCTGGCAGTGGAGTAGGATGGAGTGTCTGTAACACCTGGCACTGTAGAAAATAATGCTTTATGTGGAGAGAGAAATTATAGGTGGAGGGTGTTTAAAAGCTGTATGAAAAATGTTTATTCAGTGCAACTCAAACCACATTGCAGATCTACCGAGGAGCACTCAAAAGCCAGGCTAGCTCCATCCCGGCAGCGATTGCCAGAGCTGCTGCTGACAAAGCCTTTCAGGAACAAGTATTAAACTCACCAGGTCCTCAAACTCTCACAGGCACTTAGAAGAGGTAATAAAATAAACGTAGCAAGCAGAAAGTGATAGGGTTGAAGTCTAACCAGGCGGATATTGCTGGAGGAGCCAGAATGGGAGGCAGTGATTTGCTGAGGACAGAGCAGCCCCTCCTGCCCTGCAGCTGGTGGGCAGGTGGTCCTGGGGCTGTCATGGAGAAGTCTCTGCCCTTTTCATGATCCTGCATCTATAGGGCAGGAGCATCCTTGACTCCAAAGCTAATGGTCATACAGGGACCTCAGGCATGTCTGCTGAAACTCTCTATTTAAGTATATTAAATAATACTCCAAATACCCCCTAAACCTTACCAAGTGTGTTTATATTAACAGCAGAATTGGCTTAGCAGTGATATAGACAGCAAGAATTGTTGTGATTTATTTCCTTATTTCTCTCTGCCTGGGTTTAAGGCATTTTTACACTAACTGGCTGCTGCTTGGAAAATCAAGTGCAATACTTGGTTATTTTTCAAAGTTTGTGTAGTAACTGGAAAGAAAGAACCAGATTCTCACTGCATTCATGGCATCATTTCTCCTAATCCCAAGAGTGTAATCAGTAAAATTCATATCTGTGGTGTAAAGCTGGGTCCTCATCTCCTGCAGAGGCCAATGGGCTTGGAACACCTGAGCCAAGCCATGCTTCTGCAATAACCTTGTATTGTTAACAGCATCTAGAGAGAGATTTTCCAGGCCAAACCAACCTGTTGGTTATTTAAAGCCAAGGTGGGCTTTAAATAACTCCTCAATATTACTTCTGTAGCATCAGGGCTACACTCTGTAGCATCAATGTACTTGTCTGTGCCCAAACACGCAAGGGTTTGCAAGGGATACTTGAGATTTAGTCTCACATCTTAAGAAAGCAAAGGATAGGTAGAAAGCCAAAGTGATCTTCCCCATGGTGTGTGATCCAGTTTGTAAATGCTTCTATGGGAAATAAATCAGTATTTTGGCCAAGCTGCCTCTGAGGAGTTGGTACTCAGCTGTGCAAATTACTGTACTTACAGCATGGCCAGGATGCAGCGGTGTAGCCCAAAGGAGGTTTGCAGGGAGCACCATTTCATATTTCCTGGGAAAAACAGACTTCTGTGATGTTTTTCAAAAGGAAATCCCATTATGAAGCTTCATAAAATCCCTGAGTTAAGTTACAAACATTAGATATAATCACCACTGGAAGAATACCTGATTTCCCAGTTTCTCCCAATGATGCACTTTAGGTATTTGTATTTTTTAAAACAAGTAGCTGTTTAAGATAGTTATATCATCTGATCAGTTCATTTTTTTCCAAGGCTGGTCACCTTGAATCACAGGTACCCGTGGCCAGGGCAGCTCCCCCAGAGAGGCATCCCCAGCCAAGCATTGCAGGTGCAGGACAGAATGACACCACTGAGGAGCGACTGCAACTTCTCCAGCATCAGGGTTTTTTTTGTGCTGGCTGTTAAAACTTCAAAAAAATTTCTGCTTTTGTGTGAGAATTTTCCTTAGCTATAAGTAAAAAAGATTCGAAAACATTTCTTCCAGCTCACACGCTAACCTGGATCTGCAATCGATCCTGCTTCTATAAGCAAAGCACTGGTGGCTTCAGTGGAAAACAAGTTTCCCTCTTGCAATTATCTGCAGTTGTTGCCTTAGCCGTGAGGTGCCACATAATCGCTCTTCTCTTCAAGGGTTTTCAGCTTTTCCAAGCACTTGTATCATTCTGGGGCACTTTGTCTTTCTCTGTCGCGCCTATGGAGTCATTTGTGTCACAGAAGTGGTAGATCTTATTTATATCACCAATCTGGGTTTCCTGCTCAGTGATCTATAGATCTCTGCTAAATGAGAAAATCGCACTAAGGCCATTTGTTCCAGCTCGTCTGTGCTTTGTTAAAATGAAATCTGAGCGTTCGGCTGGGCTGGAGGAAATAGTTGCAGTTCAGAGGGGCTGGGGAGGAAAGGGAAGTGCTGGGCTGAGATTTAATCCTCTCTCTCTCTGCTGGTAGATGGCAATGCTAAAAAAAAGAGAACTATATTAAAGTGCTTAATTCTTTATGCATACAAAAGCTGCTAGTATGTATGGTCCATCGGGAATTATGATGCTTTTAGTGAGTTATTAAAAATTTAATCTAAACTTTTTATTTAAAATGTAATTCCTATATTGAATTTATTAAAGAGGGACTTGGGGAAATATCAGAATTCTGTACCTGAGTCATGTGTGGCCATCCTCTTCGCTGTCTCCTTTTGCCTGATAGGAGGTTGATGATAAACTCTTCTTGGTAGTTAAGAAAAAATTAATTTGTGAATCATTTTTCCTTACCAAATTCTCTATGCTATGTATTTGCATTAATACATAATGTCCTATAGCGTAGCATATATCCTGGCACAATCTAGCTGGCATTTTCTTTCTTCTTCTGCTTTCTCATCTATTATTTCTCAGGTCGAAAGTTGTAAAGCCAGCTTCTAGCTGTGCCTTGCAAAGATGAAAGAGGCTTTTTCTTAGGAGGAAGTCTCCCAGCTTGTTATTTCTGTAGGCTGACCTGGGAGCTGTTGGGGGCAGCAGGGAAACATCCTGTAGCCTTGAAAAAACATCTTTGGAACTTTTTCCAGTTGTCTGATGCTGGAAAGGGCAAAGTAGGTGAAAATCAGGGCATGGGGTTGCAGACCAGACAAACCTCTATACAGCCTTGTTGCCCCTTTTCTCTTGGAATGACCAAAATGGCTAATATTTGCATACCTTAAGAGTTACTTAAATTGCACACAAAAGTTGCTTGGGAGCTTATCCAGTTCTTCTCCCTGCACAAATGCTGGATGAACTGTACCTGTGTCCCAAGAACTACCAGTCCATGCTGCCCGTAGGACATGTGGATGAAGGTTTCTCATATTTTACAGATAGGACTATCTGTCCTTATACGCCATACTGCCATATACACATGTGTATTTTGCTTGCTATTCCCCATCCCAGCCCTCCGCATGGCTCAGTCTGACATGGAAGTGGAAAGCTGTGTTATCCCTAGGGAGCTGCGCTGCTGTTTCAGGATGGCTCTGAAGTTCCATCTGCCCTGGCACTTTGACTGCAGACCCTCCCTGCCTTGTTATGAGTATGCTTTAGCGCTCATGAAATGATGTGGACACAGAATTAGCTGAAGGTTAACATCACTGAAATTGCTGATATTAATAATAGATGCTTGAGAGCTTCTGCAGCATCCAAAAACTTTTCAGAGGGCTTCAGCCTTTAAGAAGCCACACACTAACAAGGCTGGAGCTTGCAGCCAGTGTTGTCTATAGAACATAACACTCTGTTCAAGGCATGCCTGTTGTTTACTCTTAGGTTTTTTGTTTGGTCCAGTGCAAAACATAACTGGAATCAAGGCTAGAGTAGTTTGATGTCTGGATCCAACCCTGCAGATGTCCCTGCTTTTATCCCCAAGGGACAGCATTTTATTCTAGAGACAGAGCCAACTTGCTTGACATAGTAACTGTAACTTTATTAACTTTATTAACATTATTTTTTTTTGCTTGTTAAAGTAATGTATTTGGAGGAAAACTAGTAGACATATAACATAGTACAGGTCTGGCAGAGAAATAACAGCTCCTAGTAAAATAAACTTTCCACAGTGAAGGCCACTGGAAATATCTTCATGCTGCTGCTGTTTCCAGGTTGGTGATGGGTATTCCTTGGGGTAATACCTGCTGTGGCAAAGCAAAACACTCCTCTACTCCCCAAAGCAGTGCCCTGTGGACCAAGGCAATTTATTTTGTAACTTTAAGCTGTAGTTGCTTGGCTATGGAGGCTAGCATTTTCATCACTGTCTCTATTTTTTACTCCCATGGTCCTGGTATTTGTTATCTGCCATTCCCATTCTCCCTTGTCCCCTGCAAACCAAGCTGTGCCATGATGGGCTTCAGACCAGACTCTGGTCCCTAGGTGAGGTGTCAGTGCAAGCTCCAGCACAGCCCATGCCACACCGGACAATTTCCTAGAGCCCACACATGACACGCAGAAACACAGCCCCAAGCAAGGACAATCGAAATAATTGCATTTATTATGAAGAGTTTTGCTTTGCTCTCTCCGGGTTGGTGCGTCAGTGGCTTGGTGCTTACAGCAGGTGCCAAGGTGAACTTCTCTGGAGCAGCCAAGGACAGACCACGCAGCTTTCCAGCAGTAAGTCTTTGGGCCAAAAGATGTTTTACCGATGCTCAGTAGAGCGCTGATTGAGCAGAGAACCACAGCCAGCCTGGGGGTAGGTGGGGAGGCCATGATTCCTTGGTTTACAAAGCAAGGCTCCTGCCTGGCTGTTGCTCAACTTTCACGTTAAAATGCTATTTATTATCCTTCTTCTCTGGGCTCGCAGCTCCTGGCGGAGGTGATGGGCAGAGAAGCTATGCAGCAGAAAGCAAAACACCTTCTCTGAGCATTTTCTCTCTGTGAGCAGCTTTTCCCCAGCTCCTCTTGCACTGATAGTTTGGTAAAACCCAAAACATATAAACTGTAATTTCTCTGTAGAGGGAGTCTGAGGCCCAAAACCAGCTTCTGCTTAATGGCATGTGGAGAGGTTGTGCCAATACCTGATTGCTGGGGAGTTCATGGAGCTTTGCAAAAACTGGGCTTATTTGCGAGGTTTAGGCTTAGTCCTAGAGCCACCTCAGCCTGCCCTGGCAATGCAGGGGTGTAATGGTGAATTTAATGTCCTTGACATTACATGCAGAAGTCAAATACAACATTAAATACAGAGGCCATGGAAGGGCATGGGATGGGGTGAATGCTTCAATTCCTCTGGCCAGCTGCAAGGGCTGAAAGAGGGCCAAAGCAGGGGTATTATTTGCAGCCCTGCTCTCCTTTCTTCATTATATTTGACTTCTCATCTGTCTTCACAAGTTTCGAAGCCCTAAAGCTTTGTTTCACTGCTTAATTATCATTATTCTGTTTAAACTTGAAAATTATATTGGAATAGTGCCTGGGGCCTGAATGATTGCGTGTGCGTTGGTCTTGCTGGAAAAGGGGCTCGGAGAGCTGAGTGCTCTTCTGGATGAATGTGATGCTTAGAGAAGGCCAGAAGACAGCCCTTATCATGAGAACAAATGGTAATTCTCTGCATTTTGGCCTGGGGAACAAGGAGCCACTGTGTGCAGACACGGCTGTGACGTGCTGCTCCTGCTCCCAGGTATTTTGAGCACTCCCAGGGATTGTGATGTTCGAGGTGCTGGAAAGCTGCCGGCAGTTGCTTTGCTGGGGCTGGGATGTCCAGGTGGTGAAGGTGTGACTTTGGGTGAGGCGGCCCTAGAACATACCTTCAGCACCCAGCAGCTTCCAGCAGATCCTGGGCAGGATGAGCACAGGGCTGCTGCGCATCTGCTGGGCTGAGGGACAGGATGGTGTCACTTGTTGTGCCCTTGGCAAGGCGATGGCCCTGCTTATTCAGGTGCTGGTTGGATGGAGCGTGGCAGGACCGGTGTGATGCTGTAATCGTAATTAGCACCAAGAGAGAAGGTGAGGGCAATGGTGAGGCTGGTGTGGCTGAGTGCTGCTGGAGCAGCCTTGATTGAGGTTCCCACCAGGCTAAGCTGTGTTTGATTATTCACTGATTATTGATTGGTCCCTCCATTGTCCTGTGGCTTCATCCCAAGATAAAACACTGCACATTGCACTGTACCCTTTCTGCTCATCCAACTTAATCCTCCAGGAGCAAGCACTGCCTTTTCTTGTCACTCCATCAGTGATCATCATTCACCTCAAAGGTTCAATTTTGACACAAAGATCGTGTGAGTTAAAAAAAACACAAACCAATCCAACAACCTGCAATAAACCCCTCACGTGCCTGTCTGTCAATATTGGTCCAATTCCAGCAGACACCCTAAAATGAATCACCCGTCATCTTTATTCCATTTAAAGACTTGCAGAAAACAATACACTGTATTAATAGTAAAAGCTGAAGGCTGCCAGAGCAAGTCTGCTCAGAGGGAAAGAGTGCCTGAGGCTGAACAGGAGAGGGGGGAAAATCTCATTTAAGAGACAAGAGTCATTCTCTTGTTCTTATATGGTGCGGCTCTGCCACCAGGCAGCAGCCCCGCGCGGCTCCCTCACTCCATGACTAATAAGGCTCAGCTGGGATCCACCCTTGCTTATCCTGTTATTTTTAGCTTTTTCCAGCCTCATGCTTGGTGTGCCTGCCCTACTGAGGGGTATAACTTCACATCTTACTTTAAATACTGGTTTTCCAACCCAGCAGTCCACGGTGGAGGACTACGGTGGCAGGGATGGGGTTTCTTATCACTGATGGTATTGGTTTTGGAGTTTAACTGATAACTATTGCAAAATGTGCCATGTCCACTAATTGTAATCAGCTTTCCAACCTATGGGCTGGCTGCAGTGCAAGAGGGATTATTATTTTTCTCTTTCTCATGGGACAGTGAGGTTGGGAGTCAAACTCAGAAAATCATCTTTACATACTTCTTTTTTTAAAGGCTGACAATGTAAAACAAAACTAGAGCAAGAGCCAGGTTTCACTCGTGTGGACTTGGGTTTCTTCCCACACAGTAATTGCACCCTTCCAAAAACTCCTGATCTCAACAGTATGAGAGTTTCAACCTCTCTGAAGGCTTATTGATTTTTGGAGAGTTGTGTGCATAAATATAAGTAGGCCCAAAAAAAGGGAAGGTGTTTCTGATGGGTTGTGTCAGTAAGCTTGAAATTATGGACATCAGACTTCAGAACTGTGTAAAGAATTCCCTTCTGTCTACTTTTATCCTGACCGTGACTCAGAGAGAGGTTTGTCTCTGTAAACTCATGCTTTTATTGAGGAAGCATTTAAAGGAGACTGCTGCTACCTGTTTGTATTAGTATGTTATGGTATTTGGCTGTTTGGAAAAGAAACAATTTCAGAGTGGGTTTGTAGTATGGTTTGTTTATTTCTTCAGCATGCAGGTCCCTGATCTGTGCTTTTACCATCCATTTTGCAATTAAAGTAAGTTGCAAAATAAAGCCAGCCCAGAAATAAGCCCTCTCAGCTGCTCCCTGCCAGAGAGCAGAGGAGAATGGAATGGGATAGATGGGCTCAAGGCGACTGGTGGTAGGATAATCCCATCCCCATCCACAGATGTTGCCCTCTGGCTCCCATGGGGTCAGTGGCTTAATTTATATTTGATTACTGGGCACCTAATTTTTGTTATGGGATGAAGGTTGGTGCAGCCTGTTGGTACACGCCGTGCTAAAGGCAAATTAATTGCCCATATTGAAATGCAGGTTATAGTGCTGTCTGCCTGTGTGGCCAGGCTGGAGTTTCTGGGCCTTTGCCACAATTAAAAGGGCTTAATATTTCATCCAGAAATTGCTTTTGGCCTCAGACCAGTAACTTAATGGTTGCTAAGTGTTGAGCATGGGATGTGGGATTTCTGTATGTGCTTCCAGCTCATCAACATTTCCTTGTAACTCCTGCTGTCCCCAGTCTGAGGAAGCTGAAGGCCACCCTGTCCTTCATCTTTGCAGGGAAAATCTCTCTTCATCCTCTTCTGATGTCATTTTTTTCCCCCTCTTCTCTCTTCACTGTTGGAAGATACATTCATTTCTCTCCCCCGCCTGCTGCTAAAACTCAGGGCTGTGTACTGGGGGCCCAATGAAGCTTCATATAAAAAGAATTTAATATTTGAAAAATGGAAATGAAAAAAATAGGTGGGGGAGGAGGGAAAGGAAGGGCTGCCTGCAAGCTGCACGCAGCAAGCCCAAGTGGGCTGCACAGCGAGGGGAATTCGAAAATGCCTAACTGGGTTATTAGCTTCTGCCAAATTTGTTATCAAAGAGATCTGACAAAGATGTTACTCAGAGCTCACGCATCAGAAGAAATAGCTTTAATGATTTTGAGTTATTCTCTATCAATATTTATAGGGCTGCAGATTTGGGAATCTTTTAATGTAAGATCTCAAGTGTTTTGGGGAGCTGCTGCGTGCCTCCCACTGGTGCCAGCATCCCCTCACCCAGGCATGGCTTGGAACAGAAAATGGGCTTTTGGGATTAAATCAGGGGGTCTCTCCTGTATTTCAGCTGGTGGTGTGGCCGTGCCGGTTGTGGATGCCCTGGCTGCTGGTGCCTGGCTGCTCCTGGCGAAGGGAGGAGGATGAGGTTGGGCACAGCTGGTCCAGGCAGCACTGGCAGGGGCATGTCTTGGTCCATTGGCCAGCTGGGGACCAGCTAGCCCTGGGGCTGTGGGGAAAGCTGAGTGTCGAGGTTTGATTTTGGTTCAGTTGAGGCGATGTAAAAATAACAGGCTGTGACTGAGTGACGTGTGACTGACGCCAGCTAACCCAACCCCTCTGCTTTCACTGGATGTCGGGTCTCTTGCATGGCACCGTCTGCATGTAGAGGCCAAAAATGCCCAAATTGGTTTGTAGCTGATGGGATTCGCTACAAATCCTCTCCCCAATGGGACAGAAATAATGTTGCAGAAGAAGGTGGACTGTAATGTTTTAATTTAATGATGTTAATACAAAAACTTAAAGGTTTACCTTGTCCAGCTGCAAAGCTCATGTTCTCCATAACGTTTTGTATACTGTGAATATTGCATTTCCAAAAGACCAGCTTATTCTTAAGAATATAAACAAAATTGCAACGAGGGAGCTGTAGCTTTTCTGGTGCTATCTCCCCTCTCTTTAGAAGCTGGTAGACGAAATGGTTCCCCATCATTAGCATGGTGGGCTATCAGACCCTTTGTAAATTCTCTGTTAAGCACAGATGATCCACCTTGTAAATCATACAACTGAAAATTAAGCCTATCCAACAGTATCAGTGAGTCTTTCTAGATGGTTTTCATGGAAAGCTCTGGTTGTTCACTCTATGTTTTATCATTTTTGTATCACCCAGAAAGTAATAAACACTTGGGTGACTTAAATTATTCACTCCAATTCCCTGTAAAGTGTTTGACATCCTGTGCATCAGAGGTATCAGAATGTGAAATTACTGTCACCTTCTGTTCTGTGTTTTGAGGGAAGAGAAAATCACGGTTTGATTATGTAATGGCAAGGATGTGGAGAAAACTGACATTTTTGGATTAATCTCTTGCCACTAAAAATGGAGCATCAGGCTGTTAAAAGTGCAAGATGTGCACAAAAATGCAATGGGTAGCTTTGATGGTGCTCCTTAATTCCCCAGTCACATATGAGTTCCAAACTAATAGTAACTCAGTACAGAGTGGGGGTTTTCCCCTGTGTTTCCCTGATAATGTCATATTTGGTCCTCAAAGGAACAAGATGAGTTTTATTCCACCATTTCAGTGCACAAGTTTTTGTTGTAAAAATTGATCAGTTGGTAGTGCTTCAGGAGAGGTTTGTTACACTGCTGTAGCTGTTAGCCCTCTGCCTCTGGAGGGGTTTGTTACACTGCTGCTTGTAAGGGACTCCAGAAACCGCTGTGGAAGCAAAAAGGGCATGGAAGAGGGAAGGGCACTGTTTGGATTCTTAAATTGTCAGAGGTTTATCCCCTTGTAGAGAAGAGTTACACATCCAAAACGATCCAAAACACCTCAGCATCACCCTCCTTAAATAAAAAAGTCTAAACATGTCTAACAGTCTAAAGCATTATATATGTATGTAATCCAAACAAATACTCCCTTTTCCAAGCAGATGCCTAGTATTAACTGATTAAAAAATAATCTTTTTCCTTTTTTTTTCTTCCTAGACTTAAACCCTGGAAAAGCTTTAGCTTGGCTTAAAGAGGAGCTAAATCCATCACTCCTAGTAAATCATCAGCAAATAAAGCTGAAATCCCATGATGCCATATATAATTCCTGGTTCCCTGCAAGCTTGCTGTGCTTGGACAAGCCCAGGGGCTTGGGGTCAGCAGGAGCATCCTGGAGAGGCTGGTGGGGCTCGCTTGGAGCAGGCTCCCTGCCTCTTCCTCCACTGCGCCCAAGTGACGTAGTGTTTATCTTCTACCTCATTTCTGCCTGGTATATGACCCAGCTATGTGTTTATTTTCAGATTTGAAGAAAAAGCATATTAATTGGTCCATCTGTATGTTTATTTTGAGGTTTGAAGAAAAAAGCATATTAATTTAGGGTAGCTTTTTGTATAAACCAAATGGGTTGGCCATTACCAACCTGAAAAATAAACTTTCCCAGCTTCACCTGCTAAGGCCCCTGGAGGAATGACTTGTGGGCAGGAAAATGTTTCTGGTGCTTTCATCAGAGATAAGGAAACCCAGCGCTTGCCTACCTTGCCGAAGGAATGCTGCCTTTTCCCTTGTGTAGTTTGGGGGCTGAAGGGCTGTGTTGAGTCCTTGTAGATGGTAAGGTTCAGGCACACAGTGTCTATAAAAATAAATCTGTGGAACAGTCAGAAATGACAAACACATCAGGAAAAGGGCTGTCTGTGGCTTTCATGTGAGTAATACGTCCGGGCTCCTTCCCTTCCCTCCCACGACAACATGCTCTGCTCAGCTGCCCTCTGCTCCCAGGCGATGTGAACAGGAGGGTTTGGCTCTACTGCACAGCTTTTTTATTTTTTTAAGGAGTGTTTTCCCTGAGTAGGAATGATGATGGGAGAGTTGATAACCTCGGCTGATATCTCCCCGCTGTTAATCATTTCCTTGGGTCTGGGGCAGAAGCATAGCAGCCAGGGAAAGCACCAAGGGAGAGCTGTGGTGAGGCAGGCAGGGCCAGCCTGCCTGGAGGAGAGGCACTACCTGCATTTGCCACCTTCTACTGAGAATACAGGTGGTGGAGAAGACCAGGGGCTGGCACATGCTATGGGACCTGGCCAGCAATGCCTTCCCTCCGCCCCAAACCTGTGAGATGTGCACAGAATCAGAAATTACATATTTTCTGCCAGAATTGGGGATGCCAGGTGTTTTCTCCTCCTGTAGATGGATAATTAGTGAAATCCTGTTCTTTCACTACAAGAATTTAAGTGTGTCTGGTAAAGCTGCACCTTCTTTCTCTTTGGGGCATCTGCCCCAGCAGCATGTCTGTGGAGAGTAAGTGGAGGGATGCTGCTGCCTGTGCCATGGGATTGAATTTCTTGTGCCATCACCCTTAAAGGTGAGGCATCTCATCAGGTCTGGTCCATTCCCAGTGGCCCACCTTAACCACTGCACAGGTCCAGGCTGGGGGGCTCTTCAGCCAAGATGGACCCTGCCTCTAAGCAGCATCTTTCCACAGCCTTTGGAGGAGATCTGGAAGCGGGGCATGAAGGAAGGTGTTTGTCCAGGTGTCCCCAGCTTGGTGTCTGACCCTCTGAAGATATATTCTTCAGCACTTTCTGAACTACACGTTTCTAGTTTGCGGGTGATTTGGGGGAAAGCTTCTGGAAAATTTGTCTAGATCATCTCATAGAGTGGTATGAGATGCCCTAAGGAGGCAGTGCAAGTACTCCCCAGGTTTCTTTTCCCAGCTGAGAGGGGGGAAGAATTGCGTTGTTGGGTGTCCCCGGGGCTTTCCTGGGGCTTCCCGCCCGCTGGGTTGTGCCTGCACGTAGACCAGCGGCGCTTGCTCACTGCCTTCATCCAGGAGCGTCAGTTTCCATTGACCCACCTGGAAGGCTGCCAGAAGCCTTTCACTCCACTTAATCACTCATTGCTTTAATTATTACCTGCCTGCCTGCCTCGTTTCTGAACGGGTAATCGCAAAGGGATACAGAACAGGGGAGCACATCCAGAGGTTGAGGAGGATGCCTGGCCCTTTCCAGCTGCATCACAGGCTCCTGCGAGGCTCCCTGCCCTGAAGGGAAGAGCGTTGGTGCAGATGGGTGGCTTTTCTGCAGCAGGTGACATGCTATGCCAAATTTTGCAAAAGCAATAAGCTGTTAAATAGCTGGGGGAGGGGGGGGAAATTCACCCCATGCCACACCAGACCTGGGTGCAGGGAGGTTGATGCAGTTCCCACTGGGAATCTGCTGCGCACAGAGCGGCTCTGAGTCACCGCCGTTATAGATAGACCCACACGTGGGAAGTGGGGGGTAATTTCAGGAGTTTTCCTTGTGATGCGTGTAATAAATGGCATTAGAGATTACGTAATATGTGGAGCTGCTTTTAGCATGCCACAATTTTGTGAAGATTTATGCAGTATATTGAAAAGCAGGCATTTTTTATTCTGATGTTTGCAAATAGCTGCCTAGCTGAATGGGACTCTTCTCAGACCCAGTACAAAACTGGCATAGCTTCATCCTCTCTTAAAAGCTTATGCAGAATATATATAATTTTTGTTGTTTTTAAATGAAAGCTCTATTTTTTTTATAGCTCTACTCCTGTGGGGAGAGGGTACTGGGGAGAAGGGTGGGAGCTGAGGTGGATCTGTGGGTTTCTCTCCAGCTGTACAGAGACTCGGGGGACTTGTCACACACCCACGGCTGCTCCAGTCTGTGTGGGGGTGAGAAGCTGGGAAAGCTGGGGCAGAGGGCTGATCCTACAAAGGCCTCTTTTTCTAGAGGCACATCTGGTGTGGGAAATCAAATCTGAGACACCCTGTGAGCAAGTGTTTCTGCATTTCACAGTCATGTGCATTTCTGAACATAGCCACAGCTGGCTGCGACAAGGAGCAGAATAAAGCACTATTTGATGAACGAAGGAAGGCAAGGCGTGGAGTTTCTTTCAGTTGTGAGCCAAAGCACTATCGCCTGCCTGGGTAAGAGTGCCCAGCGTATGGTGCAAGCCCAGCCTGTGGCACTGCCATCACTCACTGGGTGTTTTGGTGCCACTTGTAGGGGCCATGTCTATCTAAAAATAGGGCATGAATGGGAGACTTGCTGCATCCTCATGCTGGGGTGCAGCCAGACCCCAAGCTCTTGTGAATGAGGCTACTGGGGTATGTATTACCCTCTGGAAAATGAGTGGTGAAGTCAAACTGAGATAACTTTAGGTAACAGAGAAGCTAGTGCTCAGCAGGTTTCAAATGCAGAGACTTATAAACTATCCACTTGGCCCACCCTTCTTTCCAGGCTCTCATATTAAGGACTTATAAATTAGAAAGCAAAATTATGATTTATTTCCCTCCGTTGAGTTGCCTTCAGCCTGAGCTTGCAAACAGGGAAGAAAGTTTGATCATCTTACAATGCTATTTTGGGGTAGCAAAGGAGTATTCTGCAAAAGGCAGTAGATTCCTGCACTGTGTGTGATGATCAGGGCATTGCAGAGGTGTTTCTCTGCCCTAGGATATTGGGGCTTCACTGTCACTGGGCTGCAAGCTTCAGCTCACCCATCATCCTGCAGAAAACCTTTGCAGAGCCAGTGCTAGATGTTTGCCTGGTCTTCACAGGCTTTTTCTTTCGAGGTACTTGGCTGGAGAAGGGTTAGAGCGGTAGGAGAAGGGTGTTGGGACGAGCACAGCCATTGCCTCCACCCAAGTGCCCCTGCTCAAACCCAGGTTGTGTCTGAAGTTGGAGCCCAGGCCAAGAGGGTGCAGCGTGGAGGTATAATTAGCTGGAAATGTAGGGCAGAGCCTTCTCCAGTCAAGATTGCGCTATATTTATGCGGCAGAGAGTAAAAGAACGGTATCTTTCAGCTCTTATTTCCCGGCTCGGTGTCTGGCAGCGTTGCCGGGAGGTGATAGAGGCTGCTGCGATCCTCGGAGCCGCCGTCCATCACCGCGCCGGGGCCGGTTCAGCTGCGGAGCGGCCCCGTTCCGGCAGACGGGGAAGGGCGGGGTGGGGATGGGGGGAGGACTGGAACAGCGCCTGCCGCAGCATTTCCCCCCGGGGAATGGGGGGACGACAGGAGGAGGGACTACCCATCCGTAGCGCAGTGTCTNCGTTCTCTTCCTTCTCCCCATCATCCTCCTCCTCCCCCGCCGGGGCTGGAGACCCCGAGGGGCAGCTGGGCAGCAGCGGCGGATGATGCACGGAGATGGTACACCAGGAAAACTGCTCCTACCAGGTAAGGGGCGAGCGCGGCCTGGCCCCCCGATCCTAGCTTCCCCCCCGACCCGGTCCGAGCCGTACCCTGCTCCGAGCCGTTCCCCCGCCCCGCCGCCCATCCCGTAGGCTCGGGGCTTACGGGCAGCCCGGGTGCCCGTGTTCGGCTTTATAGCGTGGGCTCCTGCCCGCGGAGCATCCCGGGGCTCGCAAGGCAGCGGGTTGGAAGCAGCCGTGGCGGGGAGAAACCCTCTGTTTGCCCGGGGGGCTTTTGTGCTCGCCATGTGATGCTCGCAGGCGCAGCGGGCGCCGGGGATGCGCTCACCCGGCGGAGCGGCGGAGGGCGGGTTGGTCAGGCAGCTGCCTGCGCCCTGCCTGCTGCCTGCCTGCCTGCTTGCTGCCTGCCTGTCTGCACCCTGCCTGCCTGCCCCGATGAAACTGCTCCATGTAAGTGAGCGAGCTGAGGGTTTGCACTGCTGGAGCTGCCATAGGAGAGCCACGTAAATTTTAGAATAAATAGAATATTTCTCTACGCTTTCTGTAAGGGTGAGAGCTGACCTGCAAGGTAATCATGTTCTGATGCTGTCTTGTCGTGGTTTATGCTGTTCTGCTAAATAATCTATGCAAGAACTGCTTGGATTGCTTGGAATCCATGTATGAACCATCCAAGGCCAGGCTGGATGCTGGAGCAACCTGCTCCAGTGGGAGGTGTCCCTGCCCATGGCAGAGGGGTTGGAACTAGATGATCTTTAAGGTCCCATCCAACCCAAACCATTCTATGATTCTAACTGGTGATGGGTTTGGGGGGTGAGCGTTTCCCTCTGAGCATCCATCACCTCTCCCCTTATCCCTTGGGAGGGGAGTGGGCACTGGGGCTTGGCAGCAGTGCTGGGGGAGGCAGCACTGGTGACAGTGTTTGCGTCATGATTATTTTGGTGGGGTGAGTGAGAGCTTGAGGTGGGCTGTTATGGTGGCTTCATTTCCCTCTAAAGAGAGGGTGAGTGCTGTTGGGTGCACCTGCACAGAAAATGGTATCTTTAGGGCTCAGTGGCAGTGGGAGATTATTAAATGCACAAACGCCAGTCCATCTGCTATGGTGATGCTGAGAAATGCGTTTGTGTACGTGCAGAGAAGTGTGTTTTGCAAAACAGCCAACAGGCATTCCCAGCAGGGGAGCTGGACCCTCGGGAGACGTGGCTTTGCCCAGCACGGTGCCTCATCCTCATTTTCACCACCACCACATTTAATTCAAACTTCAGCCTGTGTTTTAAGACAAAATTTCTCATATTGCAAAAAAGGGGAAAAGATACGTATGTACAGAGAGAGAGAAGTGTTGGAGAGATTTTTTTCAGCAGCGAATGTTTTCAATCCACCAAATGCTTCTGGAAATTAATTTCCATTTTTAGCTCCTTTGGAAAAAAAAAAAAAAAATCCTGGTGGGTTGGGTTTCTTTTTTGTTTTGTTTTGTTTTGTTTTTCCCAACCTCCGTTTCAAGGGATCTGATTTTTCTGCATCTCGGAGCCTGTTGCTGTCTAGTGCGTGAATAAATGGTGCCATTGTTTCTGCGCAGCGGATGTTTGCCCAGCGTACCCGTGGGAACGCAAGGGTTAAAGGTTGCGCATTGTTTCCTGGGTGGAAGCGGGTCCTGCCATGGTGGTGGGCGAGTGATGCTGATGCCTGAGCTGAGCTGAGCTGAGCTGGGGTCAAGGCTTCGGCGCAGGCCTGGCCAGCATCCCTGCATGTTAATGCGCTGGGCTGGCTGCTGCGATGGCAGTGCTGCTGCCTTTTATCTGCTTTAATCTCCTTGCTTGTTTATGAATTGGTTCCTCTCCTCCAAACCAATAAATATTAGAGTGAAAACAGCCAGAAAGCATGCAAATCCTAGAACTAAACAAAAAAAAAAAAAAAAAAAAAAAAAAAAAAAAGAAGTCTAGAGAACTGGTCTTTCAAATGAAATCTGTTTGAAAAGCTTCCTACGGCGCTGCAGAGATTAGGAGCAACCCCAGCCCCCTCCCAAACCCGTTAACCCAAAGGCCAAATTTTAATCCTTTTGTGGCTGGCAATCCCAGGTTCCAGATCAGACTGGAAGCCAGCAGTGATAGGATTTTGGTGGCTGCCCCACATGCCCCAGGGGAGGAGGGTGACAGTGTGTAAGTCAGCTCTCCTCCCTCCTCTTNATAAACTAAAAATAAAACAAATAGAGGAACAAGCTAACGCATGGGGGAAACTTGAAATTGTGTTTATTTTGGAGAAATTCAGCAGAAAAGCCCTGACATGAGCATGTCACAGCTGGGACCTAAGTTCTGTGTCAGGAGGGTGCTGGGGACAGAGCGCAGAGCAGGTGGATACCAAGGAAGAGGAGGGTATTTCTGTCATATCCGATGTCTTGCCTCAAAAGTCCTGTTTCACACCATAAACGAGCTGGCACTGCTGCCCTCTGAAATTCAGATGGCCGTACGTCCTCCTGTGGTTTTGGATGTGGCTAAGTCAGGTTCAGCAGTTGAATGTAAGCCAAGTCCTCCACGGTCAGGAGGTCCCAGCATCCTGACATCTTTCCTTTGGCCACATCCTGGAGTCATACAGGCTGCAGCCACTCTTCCTGCTGAGTATTTTTCTCTTAGTTATCTCTTTTTTCCTGTTTTATACTGGTTCGTTTTCCTACGCCAAACATTTTGTTTAGGGCTCCATATTGCTCCTACAGTTTTACAAGCGCGGTGTCAGCTCTTGCACAGTGGGTGACGTTTTGTGAGGTCCTGAGCTCGTGCAGAGTAAAAGGCCAGTGTGCAAATCCAGGCCTTAACATGGAAATAAAGGTTTTATTCTAATGTGTGTATTAGCAGTGCTTTACTGGCCTGCAGCCTTAACCAGTGTTTCAGTTTGCTTTATAAATGGGTATTTTCAGCGTTGCCCGACAGGCCCCACCTTTGCATGGAGCAAAACAGGACTCCTCAGGGTGCTACTGGCTTCATGTGTGTTTTCTTTGCCACCGCTGTATGAGAGGGTAATATGTCTAGATTTACATTATCTCCTTGGATTGATTTCTAATGTGCTTTTGAAAGTGAAAAAACCCCTTGGTACCCCGTGCCCCTGCCTAAGGCAGGAGTCTCCAAACAGGCAGTTGCCCATGGGAACCGGTTTTGGCTCCACGCACTGGCATCAGTCACGGTCTGAGCTATCTGCTGGCGGGAGGGTCGCTCTGGAGATGTTACCAAGCTTTACACATGCAAGGGAAATTAAAAAGAAAAAAAAAATCTGATGTGAAAAACAAGAATTTATTTGCTTAGAAATAATTTCGTAGGCAGGTTGGAGTGTGTGGAGCATCCTGGCCAGCCCCGTGTGTTCTCCTGAGACCTGATCTGGGTGTGTGCATCAGACTTGACTCTCTGCCGCTCCAGTGATGCCAGGTTTGTGTGTGTTTCTCGAGGGGGGTCAGTTGGAAAGACCCCTGCAGTGGGGAGGTGCTGATGCTGCAGTGGGTCAGGCTGGCTGGCCAGGGCATGGACTGGACAAGGCTGGCCGGCACCCACCACTCCCAGGATCTCACCAAGTATCAAACCATAAAAGATGGACCATAAAGGTCACAAGCTTAAAATACAAAGTGCTCATTTAAAAAAAATTAAATACATATATTATTGGGTTTCTTTTGCTTGATACCTTTATGGTTTTGTAAGCTTTTGTGGCATGTCAAAATACCAGACTGTCATCATCTTTTTCATTAAAGTGAATACAAATTTTCATGGCAGACTATAACCCCAAGAGACAGGCCTTGGAATAAACCACAAATGCATGGAGTGCTGACAGAGCCGGAGAGCTGCTGGCCTGGCCTCTCGCCTGTGGCTGAAGGGATGCTGCAGTGTGGTACAGCAGAGGACCCGCAGTTGATGTGGCCGAGCACACTGACCCTGTAACCCAAACAGCTTACAATAAAATAACATTAAGCCTGCATTACAGAAAGCTGAGGCTGGAGGGTTTCTCGTTTGGGCAGAGGTAGATGAAAAAAGAGCTCTGCAATGTAGGTGGAAAGCATTAAGAGTAAACCTCAGGGAAGTGTCATCAGAGGGAGGGCATGGTCCATCTCATCCCTAAATTTGCACAGACTTGTTTTAAAAGCTTCGTACTGGCCACACTGCACTGGAAGGATGCTGCGCTTTGGAGACTGTGTCTGAAGAGATCTTTTCTGATTTTTACAATAAAATAAATGTTTTGTGAAATAGTTGTGGCAACTTTAGATTTCTATGGATCTAGAAGCCACCTCCATACCCTGGACCAATCAGCCCACGGCCATGAACACCAGTTTGGCAGGGAGGGTGCTTGGAGTGCTTTTATTTCAATTCCCTGGGAATTTAGGAGTTTTATCTACTAACTCAGTAACCAGCAGTGTGTAGGAGCTGATGCCCAACAGAAAGGGGATGGTGGTGGGTTCCTCCCCCAGAGGAGTATGCTCCAACAGCGTTGAGGTTTTTCATTGACTCAAGCACGTCACACATGCACAGTAGAGTTAAATTTCATTGCTTGCTTGTCCATAAGCAATCAGGGCGTGTTTAAAGCACACAAAACTTGATGTGTCCTATTTCCCAGCCTTGCATAAGGACAACTCAAGTGCTGCCAGTGTGTTCCTCGTGGTGCTGGGTCCATGGCTGTGTGTTCCCTCACAGCTGACCTGTTCCAGATATGCCTGTTCTCAGTTTTCCACTCGTGCTATAAAAAGCGAACTGGGCAGAGGTGGCTGTGGCTATGGAGGCCAGTTTCCTTCTGATGCAATCTGATGTGCTAGTCATTGGCTAGCAACACCAACATGGAGTGTACCTGACAGTGTCACCCCCGATGTTGCTTTTTTCCTCGTTTAAACCCAATAACCGGTGTATGGGTGTGTTTCAAGCAGAGGTCGGTGTCCAGAGGACAGACCTGGGTGTTTGCACTGGCTGTCCAGTGCAAGCACTGGTGCTACCTGTCTGCCCACAGTGGCCTTTTGCATTGGGTGGGGAAGGAGCCAAACACCAAAGGGTTTAGTCCCTGCGCTGAGACAATCACAAAATTCATACGTCTTTGTGGTTTTGATACCCAGGTCTTAAATTGGCATTTTCTCTGCCACCGGGGAGATGCCCCTCCGAGGAGTGCAGGCAGTTGAGTCTAGTCCTGGCCACTAAGGAGTGCACCCAAATACAGCTCCAGCAGTGGTCACAGGGATGCTGGGGCTCCCACCCTTGCTTCTTAACCGCATTTGGTTTTCTTCTGTTGCCTTGAATGAGGCGGCTGTTGGAAGCTGGGTTTTCACTGGAGACTGAGACCAGCTCTGTGGGATCTGCTCAGCGGATGGCCCTCCATGAGACTGGTCCTGGAGCATCCCAGCTCAGAGGGCAGGGCAGGAGCAAGCTGGCCTAAAACCTGGAATGGGAGGATAAAACATTTTTTTTAAAAAAGTAGGTGCAAAGTACTAAATATATTTTCCAGAAACTGTGTCACTTCCTTCCCTTAGGGATGACTTTGATGTCAGTTTGCGGAGGGATGTGAGTTCACACAGCATCTCTCCCCTGGACGTTAGGCGTGGTGGGACCAGGCTCAGCCAAGGAGAAGGTCTGGGGACATCCCCACCTGACCGTGGAGGGCAGGGTGATGCGGTGACTTGTGCCAAATCGAGGGTGGGGAAGCATGTGACAAATTGCAGGCTCAGCCCCCAGCCCAGTACTTCTGGCCACCACATCCTTCCGCTCAGACTATGGGATTTCTATTGTTTTGGTTTTTTTTTTTTCAGATTTATTGTGTCATGATCCATCCCCACGGCCAGGAGAGGAAGTTAATTTAGCCACAGCAGGAAAGGACACAATAAGTCAGCGGTGGAGGGGAACTAAAAATAATTAAATATCCAGAGAATAACTTGGTTTCATTTGGGAATTACAGTTACAGAGCAGCGTCCTGGGACAAGAATGGAATTAAACAGTCCTGTTTATTATTACTGCTTTTTCCTGAAACTTCAGAGTAGAGTAATGCCGTGATGCATAAGTTGTGTGTCGTTAGAGACAGTAATCTAACTAGAACATGCATTTCAGGTTAAATGATGTCAGCATGACTTGGTTATATAATTTAAACAAACTTTGTAGGGGTATTAAAATTATTCACGTAGCATGCAGCATAGTTGTGTGGCGACAGAAACCAGTACTTTTGTTGCTGCTGCACCACATTTTGAGGATCACTGAGAAACTGTGACATAAATTCCTTCTCTCTAGATGTATTCGCTATGGAAATGCCTGCCTCAAGCATGCGATCTCTGCCTCTCGCTGCTCACCCACAACTGATCCAGAGCAAATATTGCACCCTGTGATGGGTGCGACTGAGGTGGGATCTCAGCAAGGACTGAGCAGGATTGGTGCGAGATTAGGGAGTGACAGCTGTGTCTGGGAAGCCTGGATCTCCAGGCAAGACTGCTGTAGGCATGAGCTGGAGCTATGAGCAGTGCAGGTTTGGGGGCTGCAGAGCCCCCCAGGAGCCAGGACTGGGGTACTCAGCCACCCCTGAGCAGGGAGGGACCAAGCATTTCAGGCATCTCTAGGCTGTGCAAGCCCATGAGACTGGTGGCAGGTTAAGGTGCCTTTCCAAGCTCTTGGTTAATTCCTAGGAACTTTCTTTTTTGCACCTTAAAAAGCTGGTTTAGCCAAATAGTAGATTCCTGGGGTCCTCCCTAATGTTTTTTGTCTAAAGAGTGAAAAGAAACCCTTCATGTTGTGCTTGACATTGCTGTGACTGACCATCCTTGAGCAGCTGTGTGAGATTCCGAGGACTGCTATGGCTCTGCCCAGGTTTACTGCACCAGCCCTGGGCAGCTCCTTTCACCCCCAGGATTTCATTAGCTTCCACCAGGAAAACCCCAAGAGAAAGCCCCTTCCTCCTACCCCCTCCTACCCCCTCTAGCCGTGATTACGCTGCCAGGCTTGGATTTTGACATCAGACACCGGGTTTTTTCCTGCCCTTGTGTAGCCGGTGAGGGCTCGGGGCTATTTTTATCCGTCGCTGGCAGTGGCTGGAGGAGGACGCAGCTTCCCTGGCCAGCACAGCCCTCGCCTCCCTCTCCTCAGCTGGCCGAGGCTCCAGTGCTGCCGTTGACTTTATTAGGGAAAAGCAAGGTGCTCCAGATCAGGCGGGAATCGAGAGGGGCCAGGGAGGCATCCTGGACAGGGGACAGTGGGCTGCTGCGGGTCTTGGCTCTGGGGACGAGCGCTTGATCGCATGGTGCCGATCGAAGAGCAAAGGAAGGACTGAGATGCCCCGTCAGGAGCTTTTCACCGGCCACGTGAGGACCCGGGAGCGAAGGAGATGAGTCGAGAGGGTGATGGCATGGGTGACGTCATCAGGAAAGCAGCCGCACCGGCCGGGGAGGGGAGTTATAAAAAGGTAAGGGACAAAAAGGAGCCTTTTGTCTGGCAACAGTCCTCTTGGCAGGAGGGGAGCGGCCGAAACTCTGCCCAACACCCTCCTGGGGCACTGCCTTTCTGGTGCTGGAGCAGGGAAGCACTCTGTGGTGTTTAATGCACCGGTGTGGGGCACCAACCTTCCTCCCTCTGACTTTCCGTGTCTCTTAATGGTAAAGAAAATGTAAAGAGAAGTTTCCAGACACATTCTCCTGCCTCGAACCCCCTGGGTTTTAAGCCAGTTTGCCTTAAGATATGCAAGTTTGACTTGGTTTTGCATGAAGAAAAAGGAGATAAAAACAAACGCTCTGTGGTTACAATTTCTGTTTGTAAATCCAAGAATAGCCCTTGTACTTTACAAAGATAAAGTAAGGCACTGCCTGTGGGTCTGGAACTTTAAATATAGCAGTTGTCCGTGGCTGGTAATGACAGATCCTGGCAAAAATAGCCTCAGTGGCCTGGCTGTGTCCCGGGCTGTGCACCCTGTTTGGTGCCGGTGGATGGCTGCAGCACCCAGCCATCACTGGCCGCAGTGTGTTTTAACCCCTCGCATGGCAGTGGCACTGCCTGGCTGGCACAGGATCCTGCTGAAGTGTTGCTGGCACCCATTAATCTGTAATTCACTGTGTAATTAGCCTTTTCCCCCTCCAAGCAGGCAACACCTTAGCAAAGCACACCTGGTATTCAGTCCGGGTTTGGTGCCCGAGAGTAGATCTCCAGAAGTTATTAGGAATTATTAACTCTGTTATTAGGAGCTGGCTGCGCTACCCAGGGTGGAGTGGGGGTGTCTCAGAGCATGCTGGGGAGCCTGCCAAATCATTGCTGCACCTCAACACTGAATAAATCTTCTATAAGCAATTTTATGTACTGTTTCAGGTGATGCCTGTAAGGGGTAAAGCTGCTAGTACAGGTGCCTGTATGCTAAATAGTATGGAGTGTAGGTGGTAAGAGCAGCCCAGCTACTACTTTTTAAGTGACGTAAATAACACAGGACGGACTTTGTTCAGTTTCCTAGAAAACTGCAGAAATCTTGTGCCTAAAACCATGTGGATCCATTCTCCATCCAGCATCGGGTCAGCTGGGGACAGCCCCCAGCATCAGTGGTACCTCCATGTGCCCCTAGGCATGGGGTTGTGTGGGAAGGAAGCATATAGTGGATAAATTCCATCTCTCAACCAAAAAGTGTAGTGGTTTTCAGTGTCAGGGATGGCCACCTGTCAGAGGTGGGTAGTGAAGAGCACAAATGGTTGTGTATAATCTGCAAACACTGGGCAGGTGATTGTGATAGATTTATAAACAGCAATAATTAGCGCAGGGGACAAGGGCTGGGAAACGGTGTGCTATGGGGAAAGGCTGAACCTCTGCTGGCAACTGGCCTTTACTAGAACAGTTGGGTAAAGCATTTGACATGTAGGCAGTCACAGCCTTACCCCGGCATCGTGTTTGTATTCATGTACTTAAACAAAGGTAGCTACTGACCTTCCCAATTCAGAGGTCAACAGTAAGAAGGAAAACATCCGCTCAAAACTGTTTTGCCTTAGAAACAAAAAGCAGCCTTTTGTTTAAAATAATCATCCAAACCAGACTTCAGCTTCAGAGAGCCCTGAAACACATACATTTTCTTTGACCCGGTGCCAAAATGCACATTTAAATATCACGGGTTTATGGTTTTCTTGCTAGTACCTTTTCATTTTGAGTATTTGATACATTATTTTTTTATATACCAAGTAAGTATATTTGATGACCAAAAAGCCACTTGCAATTTTCCTTCTCGATTTATAGTTTTCAATACCCAGCTCAGGATGTATACTGCAGCTGTTGGGTGATTTATCTAGAGCCTAAAGTCCAGTTCCCTTAGGTATATTCTTTTTCTTAGTAACTCTTCCCTATTTTATAATAATAAGTATGACTCTTGATTTCTTCTTAGTCATTGGCCTGTGTCTGGTTTATAAAATGGGATGTTCTGAGCTCGGTCCTGGGAACACTGTTATTTAGTATCCTCAGTAATGACCTGGTGGAAAACAAATTGCCCATTGATTAAATGTACAGATGTCAAACTGGGAGCAGTTGCATCTCAGTGAGAAATGGACCCAAATTCAAAAAGATCTGGAGAAACAGCCCCATTTGAAAGGGGTAAATATGAGGAAATGTGCCTGTATTTATGTGTATTTTAATGCAAAGAAGAGTAGTTTTCAGCACAGGCAGAGTAGGCGGGTGTGCTGCAGAGGGAAGGAACCGTCCGGCTGGCTGGGATGTGCTGTCCCATCCCAGCTGGGCAGGAGGAGGTGGAGATGTGCTTTGGGCTCCTCATTCCTGTTGGAACACAAGGAAAATCAGAAGCAGATGGGAAGATGCGGGAGAGGATCATCTGAGTTGGAAAAAACAAGGAAGCTAAGTGTCCCAGCCTCCATGAAATATTAATTCAGTGAGGGATGTGGCTAGCACTTCTGTGCATCATGAGATGGGCACTACAAGGAATGCACATGGGCAGCCCCATCTCTGCTTTCAGACCACTAAAAAATTTCACACTCATTTTTACTTCTTTTTTTCACTGTGCTGCCTTCACCAGCAGGGTTGGATATTTGTTCTTCTAAAGCTACCTTTAGCCTCCATGTGATTGAGGCATCGATTATTGAAACCTGAAAAAGCAAAGTAGAAAAGCATAGCTGGATAGTCTGGGTAGAACTTTAGAAACCAGCAGCTGAACCCAAAAACTCAACATCATTTAGTGCTATAGGGGTTGTTTTTAATATTTTAAATAAAAGGAGTTAGGTTACCAATGAAGTATATATTTTGGAAAGGATTGACAATATAATGGGCAGTGTGATAATGTTATGGATGTAGTCAGCACTTGAGCTGGAATTAAATTGTTAGCTATTTTAAATTAATAATTTGCATTTTGTTATATTTCACTTCCTTATATCAAAAAAGGTGCTTTATTTTCACTTAGATGAAATACGGGAAGCACCAGTTATATTCATTAACACTGTGGAAGCAGCCCATGCTTGCCTGCACATGCCCCTCTTGCTTTCTTTTATTGTGTATTCTTGATTGAGTATTATGTGTTATTTTAAAATGAAATGTTTGAGGGCTTCAGAATGTTCCTTCTATCAATAACTTGCCACCTTGTGTGAATTTGTTGTCAGCATTGGCACATACTCCATTAGTGACAGACACGGGGATAATACTGGTACTAATTTTGAATCTAGATCTGTGATTTTCATTTAATGCACATTGATTACACAGTCACCTCCATAATTGTTGTTCAGTTGTTAATTTCAAATCACATTGTAGCTTGCCCTTATTAAAAATATATATATATAAAAAAATACATTTTTTAAATGTGAATAATTTTATGGCAATGGTTAAAAAGACATCTCAAAGCATGTTGGCAGAAGAAGGATTGCGTGGTTTTGGAGGCTGCTCAGGGAAGTGGAAGATGCTAATGGTGCAAGCATGGCCTCAGGGGCTTATATATGTATTAGGTATATATCAGATGTATTCATTAGATGTGCATGTATATAGATACATGTCTGTCAATATGTGGAGAAAGAGAGATGTGTAGATGAGCTTCTGTGCTGGGACGGGCTATCTGGCCGATGCTGGGCGTCATGAGTGTGGCAGAAGGATTGGTAGGACAACTCTCCTTCCTGTATGCTGGCATGACCAGAGGCTTCATCCCTTCTTGTCACCCTTCCCTTTCAGGCCCAGAAGAATGAACGGGAATCCATCAGGCAGAAGTTGGCTTTGGGCAGTTTCTTTGACGATGGCCCGGGACTTTACACCAGCTGCAGCAAGAGCGGCAAGCCAAGCCTCTCCTCACGGTAAGACAGGTGGCCTCGCAGCCCAAAAACTCTTTGGAGGCTAGAAAGATGCCTCCAGTGAGACATCCTGAGACCTACCCTTCAGAGGATCCCTCAGGTTTTGCTTGCAACTGTATTTTTTAATTTTCCTTGTTTTAGAACAATGTCTCATGCTCTAAACAGAGTAGTTGCCAGTTATGTAAGTAATTGTAAATAATATGCTAAAATATTAGGTTAAAAGTCTATAGAAGAGATATTTGGATGCTCAGTGGACACAGGAAATGAGCTGTATTTTCCTGAGATGCGTTTCCTTTTGGTTTTCAGTTAGGATGCCCTGATCTGAGTGTTGTCTTTTGTTTGTGCAGGCTGAGAACGGTGGTGGAAGTATCACAAGTGCACAACTGGAGTTACTGTCAGGAAAATAGTTGATTATTTCTTTTCCAAGGAGCTCTTTACATTGACTTGCAAAATGCTGAGGATTTTAATGTCTGAATGCCTGGCTTAATGCCAGACATCCCTGTCTGAAGCAGGGCAGGGATCAAGAATGTTCCCACCAGTCCTGGGTCAGGCAATGTGGTGACAGGTAGTAAAAAACCATGGGTTTGTGAAAGCACATCTTCCTTTGGTGGCTGGGGAGGTGGCGGACTGATGGAAACAGATCTGATGCTGATAGCTAGCCCTGGTGACAGCGGAGCAGTGGAGAGCAATTAATTGCATGCACAGAAAACACCAGAGAATGGAAAAAAATGAGCTTTAGCATGTTTCTGTGCCTTCTCCCCACATCCACATCCTCTGCATAGGTTCTGCTTGCCAGACAGAGCTCCATCCCTGGGGTTGGCACATCACTTAGGATGGCAACCTGACTTACTCTGATTTTTAAAATCCCTACACCAAAAATATTCCAGAAAGGCTTGTTTATATTCAGCTGCTGAGGAGTAACCCATGGCACTTGGAGAGCATTGAATGCCTCCCACATTGGAAGTGAAGATCTACCTGTTGCCATGGTGTGGGGGAAGAAAATAAAATCTTAGAGAGGCATAAAACCAGGAGGAATACTGTTATTACACCAGAGAGGTGCAATTGTGAAATTAAATTGAACTGCAAGTCATTTGAAAGGGAAAACAGTTTTGCTCTGTGTAGTTACAGCTAAACCAGGGGCTGCTATCTTGTAATTATAGCAGAGGTCTAATTAACACGGCACGGCAGGGTTTGGCAGCTGTGCCACAAGAAATTACCAGCTGTACCTGAACACTTTGGTGTTTCCTTAATATTTATAGTCCAGGCAAAGCACTAGAATCGCACATTGCCCGTCACAGGACCAACAGGAGCCTTTGTGGGACCATTGCTCTCATTGCAAACTCCGCTTGCATACGCAATTAAAGAGCATGAGCTGCTGGGTTTCAGGCGTTGGGGTCACGCTCTTGAGAGGAAGGCGTGCAAGTCACAAACAGATGATTTGCACTTGCTCTGCCCTGTCTGCATGATGCAATTTGAAGCTGAGCCAAGGCTGCATCCTGCTCCCCAGCCCGGGTACCCACTCTGTCCACCACAGCTTAAAAGCTTGTGCAGAATTACAGAATACAATCATAGAATGGTGTAGATTGGAAGGGACCTTCAAAAGCCATCTAGTACAACCCCCCTGCGATGAGCAGGGACATCTTCAACTAGATCAGGTTGCTCAAAGCCCCATCCAAGCTGGCCTGGAATGTTTCCAGGAATGGGGGCATCCAGCACCTCACTGGGCAACCTGGTCCAGTGTCTCAACACCCTCAGCATAAAAAAATTCAGTTATCAATGCTATCTGTTTTATGGTAATAGTGAATAAGAAATTCCACAAAAATAAATGGAAAATGAGAGTTTGCTGTCTGTAAGTACCAGTACAGGCCCCCTTTTTGGGAATGAGGAAGAGCAGGAAACAGAACATGTTGGGGGCTTGCCTCTTCTTCAGCAGGTAGTGATGGGTTAGGGTGTACCAAGAAGGCCGAGGTGACCCCAGAAATCTCCAGATTCTGCAGTTAATTTTTAATGAATTTGGAAGATATGCAAGGGGAGCAGAATTAGTAGGAGGCAAATGGGCCTGACCCTGGTGTGAGGTGTGTGAATTTTCCTGGAGAGCCCAGGCTCGGCTGGTGGCTGCCGAGCTGCTCCACTATGTGAGCATCAGTGAGGGCTTTCACAGACATACTTTTGTCAAAAAAATTCATTCCCTTCTTTGCTCTTGAAAGCTGATCTGAGCAGGCGGAGCCATGGCTTCTGCCTGGAGCTTGGTATGCCACGTTCTTCCATGGGCATCAGCCAGCACCCATAAATGTACGTTACCTGGCTGATGACCTGCTCTGCAGTGGCTTTGGGAGATAAATCTTGTTTGAGCCAAAGCCAGGATGCTCTCAGCTGGAGAAGTGCTTTTCCCTCTCTGAGCGTGTGCTCGGACACCCCTGTCCTGAGCCACTGCGGAGAAAATCATTCCCAGGAGGATTAATTTGGGTGGTCTTAACCTGTTCAAATCGGGTGATGGTGTGGAGAGTCCAAAAAACAGTAATCATCTCTTGCCATACAGTAGTGCCTCTTAGCCACAAACAGCGTTATTAACCTTCTGAATAAATAGTTTCAATCATTAACACATTACTTTACATAATACATCGATATTTTTAAGATTTTAGTTTTAGGTATATAAATATATAATTTTGTATATAATTATATATATTCAATATATTTTATGTACTTTTTATATAATATTGTATCTAATGCAATAAGATAGCCACCCATGATGACAAAAGCTCTGCAGCATCTCAGCAATTCTGAAGTTCATCAATAGATGGTGGTAGAACCGTTGTCATCACCCAGCCACTGAGTTTCTGGTCCCATGTTTAACTGCCGCTCAGAAATGGCAGCACTGGGCAGCAGCAGGAACTTGTCCATGCCTAGATGTTGTGTACTGGTGGTCTTGGCTTGGCTTTTGCCTGAGGGATGACCATCTTTGAAAAAAACTGAAAATGTTTATATTTTCCTGAGGCCAATACACATCAGGACAACAGCATCCTTTCAGAAGGTGAATGACTCGCTGCTGTCAGTGCTCCAGCATTTTGCCCACGCAGCCCATCAGTGCATCGGGGAGAGTCGGCGTGAGGGGGCCATGGTGTCACCTCTCCCTTTGCCCCCACAGATTACAAAGTGGGATGAACCTGCAGATTTGCTTCGTGAACGACAGCGGCAGTGACAAGGACAGCGATGCTGATGACAGCAAGACAGAAACCAGCCTAGACACACCGTTGTCGCCCATGGTAGGTCTGAGAACCCCTCCCACAGAGACTGGAGCATGGCAACCATGAGGCCATCCATAATGAAAGCTGATGAAGAGTTAATCCTATTAAAAAGTCAACACTAAACCCCAGAGCAGCATCTTCAGCCATCAATAAAAGACATGCAAGATGCGGAGGGGCAGATAGCAAATTGGTCCTGTTTTGCAAAGAGCTGCTGTAGAGCAGATGCCTTAGAGTGAAGGTGTTCCTCCTTCCTTCCTGCCTTCCTGCCTTCCTTCCTGCCTTCCTTCCTTCCTGCCTGCCTTCCTTCCTGCCTTCCTTTCTTCCTTCCTTCCTGCCTTCCTTCCTTCCTGCCTTCCTGCCTTCCTTCCTTCCTGCCTGCCTGCCTTCCTGCCTGCCTTCCTGCCTCCCTCCCTCCCTCCCATTCTTTTTGGCTCTGATAATTATCAGGGCAGTAGTGGATGTGATGCAGTATCAGCCCCTACCAGCTTTCTTCTCCTTTCTTTTCCTTTGTGAATTTAACACTTTCCTTCAGCTTAGCCAGTCTGTCCCTTCAACACCTATTGCTCTGGTTGGCTGTTTCCGTCTGAAGTGCTCAAGTTGCCATTCATAATCAAGGGGGCCTATCTGGGAATTACTCTGGTTTTTTTAAAGATAGTCTTGTGGATTAAGGTGAAAAAAAAGATCTATGCTTTTCCCCTCTTCTGTAGAAATGATACTGTTGGTACATGTACAAAAACCTGACAGCAAGCTTCTTTGCTCTGGTGCAGTTGGGGCAACGGGGCTGTAATGGCTGTGTTTCTGCTTCCCTAGAGCAAGCAAAGCTCATCCTACTCCGACAGAGACACGACAGAGGAGGAGTCGGAGTCCCTCGATGACATGGACTTCCTCACCAGGCAAAAGAAACTCCAAGCTGAAGCCAAAATGGCCTTGGCTATGGCAAAGCCCATGGCCAAAATGCAGGTCGAGGTGGAAAAGCAAAACAGGAAGAAATCGCCAGTAGCGGATCTTGTAAGTGGGAGCTGTAGGACAGCATGGGGCTTGGGGGGTTAATACTAGCCCTTTTGCTGTTTGCTTTTGCTTGTCAAGACATGTACAGCCAGCAGTCCTTTTCACGGTGCTTGTAGATGTGCAGAGGAGCAGTGGAAATGGGAACTATCAGTCAGGAGTTGAAGGGTTGACAAGGGTTGTCTCATCAGGACGTTACGGAATGCAGGGAATGAGATGATGAAGCACGAAGGTTGTTACAGCCTTGAGGCCGGCATGATGCTGTTCACCCTTTAAGGTGCTCAGCCTATCCTACCCCACTCCATCTCATCCCAAACTTGAACGTTCCTGCCTTGGTTCAGTGGTGCTCACCATAGCCCTTGCCCCGCCTTGCGTTGTTCCACCACTGATGCTGATAGATCTGAAGACCTGAAGCTAGGTCAAACATTGGGTAGATATTTCAGCTCGTTTTGATATTCTCAGTGCTGCCCTTGATGCGGGCATGTGAGAGGGGGGATGTTTGCAATGCAAACAGTTCAGGAATACAAGTAATTCAAAGCAAACAGTACAAAATTCAACATTTCTTTTCAGCTGCCACATATGCCTCATATAAGTGAATGCCTGATGAAGAGAAGTCTAAAACCCACTGATTTAAGAGACATGACTATTGGGCAGCTACAAGTGATAGTCAATGATCTCCACTCACAGATAGAAAGTAAGTGATGCTTGTTTAATTATTTTTGGTATGTCCCATTTAATTAATAACAGTTCTCCAGGATACACATAGAATTATTGCTAAATGTATAATAACATGAATATATGGAAGAGGCACATCACAGAAGCTGGAGATGGAGTTCTTTCCAGATTTGTCTCTTTCAGCCTTTTTCTTTCCTTTCTTCAGTTTCTACTCGGTTGGCTCCGTAAGAGAGGAGGGTTGTAGCATTGTGCCAACACCTAACACCCTACTTGTAACTCAAAACCTGTTTGGGTAAAGATAGTCTTGGGAAGTCTGCCAGTCCTGGAAGCACCTGCCATTCCTGGTTTTATGGCTCCATCTTTGTGTGATGCTATTCCACAGTGTCAGAAACATCCATAGCTGGAGAAACCTTCTAGTTTAGCAAATATCCCAGGGTAAATCCACTCCCTGGTTAACATGATACTGTGCATTCCATGGGCCCGGCAGGGGCAGTACCCCACCACCTTACCTTTGCTCTCTCCAAAAGATCCAGACTTTTCCTCCACCAATGGATCTCCATCTTCCAAGTAATTAATTAACTAACCATTTTAAGGTAGACTTCTCTGGTGCCTGCAAGTCAAAAGAAGGTTGGTTGGGGGCTGCTCTGCTGCTCCTTCCCTACCTGTGTTGGTTAATTGGCATGCCTTCTGGAAGCAGCCCTGCTGAGGATGCAGAGCTACGCTGTTGATTTATTATTTTGTGCTGCAAAGGCAAAAAAAACCCAAACTCATTTGTTAATTAAGCAAGCATGGGAGCCTGAGTGTTAATGTCATTAACACTGAGCTTGTGTCACAAACTGAAGAGGCATTTACTGAAGAAGAGCATATTTAAGCAGTCTAAACACCAGCTCTGGCAGCAAGTGATGGGCAGGTAGAGCCTTCAGGGAAGCCCAGGCCAGCAGGTTAACTTTTCACATGGTCCTTTTTGTTTTCTTCTTCTTCCCTGCTCTGTGACACAACCCCAGGCAAGAATCCAATCTCACCAACATCCCTCTGGAGTAGAGGGGCCGGCTTGGCCAGTAACCCCAGGGCAGGATGGGTGGGCAACATGTTCTGCGTCACCGGAGGGAATTACAAAGCTAACTCTGAGGCTGTCCGGGTGAGGAGCTTGGCCGCTTTCTGCAACGTGCTTCTTGCTCAGGGTTACTGCCCACGCCCGAGCAAAAGCTGAACCAGAAGGACTCCAAGCACTGAGAAATTCATCTTTATTTTTGCTACTCGTTAAGCTGATTCAAGAGAGGAACTGTGTGCATGCAGTGGCAAGGGGCTTACAGTTTATCCTACAAAACATGCATCCTTTGGGGATGTCCCTTGTGGTTCTTCACACCGGCTTACGTGTAATGCAGTGGGGAAGGATGAGGTACGGGGTTACACAGGACATCACAAACTCACCCCCTCTCTCCCCGGCACCAGGCTTGAACGAGGAGCTGGTGCAGCTGCTGCTCATTCGGGACGAGCTGCACACAGAGCAGGATGCCATGCTGGTGGACATCGAGGACCTGACCAGGTGAAGAAGGCTCCTTGGGGTATTTCTCTCTCCTGGCTCACTGTCAGCAGCATGTGGGGTTTTTTTGTTTTAGCAGAATTTCAGTTCTAAAGCTTTCACCATCAAAGGTAAGGGCTGAGCGGGACACTGTTCTCTCCTCCAAAACGAGAAGTCAAGGCTCACTGGGGTGAGCAATGGTGGGTCTGCATCCATCATCAGGAGGACTTCACTGATGGGAGAATTTCTGAGTCTCTTAAATATTAATTCAAGAGCCAATTAAATGGAAATCCTTGCAAAATATAGCCAGGTTTTCTAAAGGACTGACATCTCCTGGTCAGCAAGGCTGATGAAGCATTTTCCTTTGAGGTACCTAGTGATGGCCTCCAGAAACACTAAGGAGTATTGAAAGCTGAAAAAGATGATGCTGGTTATTGTCACTGCATGAGGACTGGGGTTTCAGAACCAAAGCGTTAAGCTTGCAGAAAATATAGCCTAAATTTGTTGCTATTTTTAAATATATTTTAAAATATCATGGTGCTGCAGTGCAGCTGGTTGAGATTTAATGGTGCTATGCCTGGAAAAAGCTTCCACCAGCTGGGGTGGCCAGAAGGGATTTGGGGAGCAGTTCTCATGCTGCCTGGGGGATGGTTGGCCCCAGAGACGAGCAGGCAGGTTGTCACTTCTGGGTCTTGTCAGACTCCCGTCGCTGCTTCTCTTAAGGAAGAGCAAGTGATGAAAGGAGGAGATTTGGGATGGAGATGGAGCTGGGTCAGACAAGCACCAATGCCACCACACATCTGTTCATCCTCCTGTGCTTTGGGAAACTCTCTGCTTCCCAAATGCAATTATTGGCAGTTCAGTAAATGAAATTTACTTGGAAACTGGTCAGGACGGTGAGATGCTTTGGTGCATGACGGGGAGCACCGACTGTTCCCATCCCAGCATTGTTTGGGGCCATCCCTGCAGGAGGGGAGGACACAATCCCAGCTGACCCACAACCACTCCAGAAAAGGATTTCCTCCTCTCCCTTTCACCCACCTTCTGGTCCCCTCCTGCCCAGAAAGAAGCCAGGCAGAAACCACACGTCTCTTGCCCGGTGCTTGTTGTTTTTTCTCTGGGAAAAGTGATTTTTGTTTTGCTACCAGGGCAGCACAGATGCCGGCTTGGTTGGGTTTGGGTTTCCTCCTCCCCTTGGCCCGGTGACTGACGCAGACTCTTTCCTCCCCCCAGACATGCTGAAAGTCAGCAGAAGCACATGGCAGAGAAGATGCCAGCGAAATGATCCCTGGCGCCCCGGGAGCAGAGCTCGAGGGAGACTTCATTTTGCTTCTGTGTGTGTCCAAGCACTGATGTCCACAGTGGCGCACAAGAAAACCAGTGTTAGTCATTGACCATGTCTGAAGCTTTATGTCCAGTGATTGGCCTCTGCTTCTTAATTTATTTTAATTTTTTTACTCGTGCCACTAAATATCAGGCATTTTAATAATATTATTACAAAAAAAAATGTACAGTACTTATAACATTATAAAACATGGGTGAGAAGAGAGGGCAGTTTAACTTTATTTTTGTTTGTTTAGAGATTTTCAGTTGAACAATATTTTACCATTGACTACTTTTTTATTCTTCACTGTAGTTTTAAAATAAAGAAACTGTACTTGACGGTGCTATAAAAGTCAAAAAAATACATGCCTGCCTCGTAGTGAAGTTGTAGCTTTCGGTAATATGTATATTTTAATCAGTTTTCAACATTTTGTGAATGTTGACTACCTGACATTCATTTTTAGATGTGCTATTAACATTTGGTTGGATTCAGAGAGTTACCTTGAAAGTTTTATGTATAAATATGTAAAATAAAAATTTAAAAAATTGTTTCCTATGATACGTCTTTTTGTTGCCTAGTGGTTGACTTTGGTGATGCACCAGTAATGTATTCCTCGAACTAAATGTGCAATTCCTAATTTGTCATCACCAGAAAGAGCCTTTTTATTTGCCAATCACATGAAATTACGGAGGGAAGGCAGGATTTTTGTAGAGTTATTTATTTGTAAGTTCATAATGTATGTATAACTTGGACTTGAGAGATTCTTATAACATTATATAACAGCATTCACTGGGCCCTAATATTGTGACTATTGTTAGAATCAGCAGGCACATACCATAGATGTTTTTTTATATTTTATTGTCTGGGCTAAATATTTAAATGACTCACCGATGTCAGAAATAAAAAAAAATCTATGTTGAAAATCTAAGCATATTAAATGTATTATATATGGTAATTACTCACCTCTCTGCCTTTGGGCTGGGCTCCTCGTTAGCAGCTGTGTTCATCAGCTGAGTGCTGGATGTGTCCTCTGCACGTACAAGAGGGGGGACACTGGGAGACTAATAGGACTGTCTCCATCCTTGGGGTATTTGATTGAATGCTGGAACAGCTTGGCTGTCCCCTTCCCAAGGCTGCCCAGCTGCAGCCAGCCCCAGACAGGCATTTCGCCCGCACCAGCTTTTTACATTTTAATTCCTTTTTCCCTTGGGGGCAGATCCATCTTAGCGAAGGGTCTGGCTAATGTCTTATTCAGGGTGTTTTCAGGAAAGCATGAGCTACGTTAACATTTCATCCCCTGCCAAGAATGTATTTTATGAAATGACTTATTCCCCCCTCCGCCCTTCTCTTTTTGCAGCAAGTGCCGGTTGTGGAAGCGCCAGCCCTCGGCAGGGGTGGGGGAGGTTGGTTTAACTTAGGGCTGTTTTTCCTTTCCTAGGAGTTGCTCCAGGGGGTTTCCAGTGGACAGTCCCCGTCCCACAGCCACAGTGATAGGGGTCATGTCCCGTGTCCCTGCCAGGCAGTGTCCCCAAGCAGAGAGCTGTACCTGCCCCCAGCTTTTGCAGAAAGATGTTAGGCTGGGGAGCCCTCACCTGCAGACCAGGGACAATGTCATCTCTTTCTTTTTCCTTTTATTTTTTTCTTTTAATCTATGCAGAATCAAATATATATATTGGGGGAGGTGTTAGTTTCCCTGTAGCTCTTGTTCAGTTTGATGCTGTTGCCTGCACGTGGGGAGACCTGCTGGGTTTTCTATTTCTGCTCTAAAATGCCATGTTTTCAGTGCTCTGAGGCTACGGAGCGGGGCACGGAGCTGGTGCCTCCATCAGAAGCGGCTGTTCAGGTGTCGGTGAGGGGGTGCTTGCTGCTGGATTTAAAGCATGAACAGCAAAAGCCCCAAATACAAAAATTTTACTCTAAGCTTTAAAAAAAAAAAAGAAAAGAAAAGAAAAAAAGCAAGAAAGCCCTTGGGTGCTCCCAGGAAACCCATGGCCACCCCCTCTGTCACCCCTGGCAGGGTCCAGCTTGTGGGGCATCGGGGTGAGGCAGCCTGGGCAGGCTGGTGTTTCATTCCCTTGCTAAGTGCCTTTAACTTGCTGAAGAGAACTAGTTATTCCAGTCACCTACTGCTGGTTTGGGTTTTTTCCCCCCCCTTACATCGTTTGGGGGGGGTTGGTTTTTTTTTAAGAAAAAAATGTGTTTCTGGGTAACTGCATCTCCTTGGCTCTGTGTCCCATGTACCGAGGTGTCGTGCTGGTGTATATGATGGCAATGCTGTGGAACTGATGGATTAAATGACATTTTTAAAAGAGAAAGGTGTTGTGTGGTTTCTGAGCTGCTGCTGCCACCCTTTCACAGGCAATATGTATTTTGTCACCTGTTCCTTTCTGGGCATCAGTCCCACTTTTTGAGTCACCTGTATCCTCCTGGGTGAGTTTTTGGTTCGTTCCTCCTTCCCTACTTCCCACCATACACCCACCAGCTCACATGAGATGCCAAGTTTCATAGGGCTTTCCTTCTGCCTGCAGCTCACTGTGTGCAGTGGGAAAAGTACCATCCAAGACTAGAAGTCACCAAAAATACCTGATGCAGTCAGCAAAAACACCTACCCGCCCTGCATGTGCATGGGGCAATGGGGACAGAGGTTCCACAAGCTTCTCACATCACCCAGCCTGATGCCCTCCGTGCCCCAGCTGCACTTGACTGTTGCTAATTCTGTATATTCATGGAGAATAGGGGAATAGTTGCTCTTCACTGCATGCAATTTTTGGGAGCCCCATCCTTGTAGAGAATTTGGGGGTTTTGTTTTACCTTGCCTTGCTTTTTTTTTTTTTGGTTGACGTTTTTCTTCCATGAATGGGACATTTACGTGGTTCCACTTGGGACTCCCAGTATCAGTACTGTAACCCTGGAGCCGAATTCCCCAAAGGAGACTCAGAGAGCTCTCAGTCAGAAGGTTGCTTTCAGGGGAGGGTGAGCTCAGCAAGGACAGTAATAAGCAACTTCTGTTATGACAACAGCTGCTGCTCCACATCAGGGACCAGGATTTGGCATCCAACCATGGGGTGCCTGAAGCAGTCCCCATGACCAGTGCCCCTTGCCAAT